>JAJKFI010000064.1:3157979-3175068 GCA_029204185.1 Lerista edwardsae
ATAATAATAATAATAATAATAATAATAATAATAATAATAATAATAATAATAATAATAATAATAATACATGTATTTATATACCGCCTTTCTTAAGATCACTAGATTTCTCTAATGACTGTAACCCAAGGCGGTTTACATAGGCAGACTTTTATTCATAAACCCGAAGGTTTTTACAATTTACAGAAATGTTCTGTCTTTCAAGAACAACACTCATACAGATCTTTCTTTCTGGATTTAGCCTTCTTTCCTAGCCGCCCGTCTGTCTTCTGCTGGCTGATAAGAGGCTTCTCTGCTCCCACCAGAGATGCAGCTGACTTCAGCACACTCCTCCTCCCACGGGGCAGCTGGAACTCAGCTTTTAATCAGCCGCAGTTTGCAAGGTCTGCCGCTCACAGAGACTTCCGGCAGTCCCGAGCTCACGACCTTCAGATTTTATTTTCGGGCAAACGGAGGCATTAACCCTCTCGGCTAAATCTTCTGCACTGTAAAGAAATATAGGTACTGCATAGGTAGTGCACCCAGCACACATGTATGCATCGTGACAGCAGCACATGCCAGGCACTGCTACGCACTCAACAGCCACATACCTGAACAGTGCTGAAGTAACAGCTCCCCTGTGCCTATGCTGCTGCCTCCAGTACTCTCCAGTAAGGGTGTTGAGTCTCTCTCCCTTCCGGTGGCAATGTGACCTGGAATGCTGCCTAAGGGCATTTTGGGTCTATCACCTCTGTGCAACAACAAAACAAAACACCCAAACGCTTACCATGCTCCTTGCGCACTGCCGTGAAACTTGGAATTTAGGACTCCCAGTTTCGCAGCGATGCGCAGAGTGTGGTAAGTAGGAGAATGACCTGCTTCTTGCGCAGTGATCTGCTTTCCTGCAAGTGAGCAGGAAGCTGATCAGTGCAGCTTGCATTGGCAGCAGGCTGGAGGGAGGTGGCGACAGTAGACTCGAGTCAAAAGGCACCCAAGATCGACTGCCCCCTCAGACCCCTTGCAATTTGATGGAACCTGTATCAGGTGGCTGCATGGGTGGGCTGGCCCTGCTCCCTCACAGTGGTGCTCAGTCGCAGAAACTGGTGGCATGCCAATGAACAGCACATGGACAGGAACTCCATCACCTACCTTCCTTCCTTCCTTCCTTCCTTCCTTCCTTCCTTCCTTCCTTCCTTCCTTCCTTCCTTCCTCACACAGCTGTAGCTCTTCTTCTGATGACCACCTGTGTGGGTGAGAGACATGCTCCCCAATATCCCTTCAAATTGCATTCTTGAAACGAATGAAGTCTCATAAAAGTCTCTCTCTGCACAGCATTGCTGTAGAGCAGTTCCTTTTACAGAGCCCAGGTGCAATATATACCACTGGAGCGGCCTTGCTTTGCGGAGCCGCAGGTCTTTCTGCCACTCTCGGCAGAGTTTGTTTTGTGCAAAGTGAAAGCGATTTGGTTTGCAATCTCGTTTTTTGCCATTTGTCATTGCCGGTGACACCCAGTGGTAATAGAAGGGCCTGGGATCCCTGGGCTTTATAGCTCCACTCGGCAGCATTTCTCTTTTGGCGGGGACATAAATTTTGCCTTTTTTGTGGGCATGTGTGCAGCTTTTGCAAAATTAGGCACCTTTTTGCAAAGCACTCTGTATTCTGAGCAATGCCTTTGGGGTCTGGGGAAGAGCCTGGCAGAGGAAGCTTAATTAGGGGTCTGTATTTTGTTGGGAATAGCATAGTGGCGGGTTGGCAAGGCCCTGACAGCTTCCAAATGAAATAAGTTTGAGGGGTCTTGTCGAGGTGACCCTGACTGTATATCACAAACCAGCTCATGGCTTTAGTGCCTGGACGGGCTTTTGGTTTGTTTGCTTTCAAATGTTTTGCCTTCAGATGGGACCAGAACTAGACAACAGGAAGGAGGGAGCAGAAGCTGCTGCCAGAGATGGAAGAGAGACTCGTGGGAGGAACTCTGCACTGGATTTTTCATAGCATTGTGGGTGAGACTCAGGGGGGCATCAGTGAAACTCAAGGAGCATAGAGCTGCTTTGGTAAAATCAGTAGGAAGGGTGAATGGTATACATACGGGGATCTTCCACCAAGGGTGAGGGGGGCACTACAAGTGAGGGCGCAATCCTAACCTGGAGTTAGGCCGGCACTTAGGCCAGCAAAGTTTGGCCAGCACAAGGGACACCATAAAGGATGTTTGGTCCACTCTCTGAGTCAGAGAGGCCAGCACACAGACATCCATCATCCCCCCTGACTCCAAGAGTGGTTCAAACGCACTTTATGATAGCTCTTGTGCTGGCCAAACTTTGTTGGCCTAACTGTGCCAGCCTAACTCCAGGTTAGGATAGCACTCTGAGTGTGGTGACCAAGGCCTGGCTTGGAGGACTGAGCTTGTAGGACCAACTTAGCAGCTGCAGTAGCAACTATTCTTAAAAACAGGGAAATTGCATATGGGGCTCCCACTGGAAGTGAAGACTGCAGGCTTTATTTAGCTGTATGCCCACCCACAAGCTCAGATGGGAGGAAGGGTAATTCAGTGGAAGAGAAGAAGCTTTTTATGCAAAGATGCTCTCAACCTCTGGTCTATGTAAACTTCAGTTAAAGGAACTCAAATTTTAGAGCTGGGAAAGCCTGCTTGGAGGGCTCCTGGAAGTCAAAGTAGGCAACCCAGGACCAAATGGTCTAATGGTATGGCTCAGGTTCAGGTGGACACCCCATCCCGCCTCAGCTGGTCTCCTGCCCTTCTGCAGTGGCAACAGCTGCAGTCGTGGGGCCAGTGCTGGTGAGTCATCATAATCTGGGAGAAGCAGTTTAAAAAATCCTAGCGCACCACAGAAAGAGAAAAACAGCCCCTGAGTAGGCAAGTGCTGTCTTGCAAAAGTGAGCGGATAGGGATGTTTTCATTTTATTGTTCAAAAGCAGCATACATACATTGTAGATCATTATGTTGGTCTAGAGCAGGGATGGCCAACTCACAGCATGCTTGCCACAAGTGGCATGTGGACATTTTCCAATTGGCACATGCAGCAGAGTCCCCGTCCCCCCCGTCGGCGACCTGGGCGAAGCCTCCAGTAGGGTACCAGCTGCATGCTACTTGGCCTGGACATCCTGCACTCTTGAGAGGTGGTAGGAATCAATGCCTCCAGGGGTGGCCAGACCTGCTGCACTTCATCCCACTTGGTCCCGCTGCATCAAACACCTGCTGCACCAAAGGCCCCATAGGCATTTGGCTCAGGTGACTGGAGGGCACTCGGAGGAAGGCTTCATGCCAAGCTGGTCCATGCAGTTTTGCTTTGCTTTGCAGGAGGCTTTGCTCAGGTCACTGACATGGTCTTGGATGTGGCAGGGCAGGATAGTTGTACAGTAGGTCTGTACCTACTGTAGGTACAGAGGCGAGCAGCGTTGGTTCCTACCCCGTCTCAACAGTGCAAAGCATCCTGGCCAAGCCATATGCAGCTGGGACATCAACGGAAGGGTAGTGATTCTCAAAAGAGGATGAAGGAATCAAAGACACCAGCTTGGTTTGAGGTGATTTCTCACCGATGGACTGATTCAGCCTCCTCCCTCCGTCCCTTTTATTGAATATCAGGTTACACATCATTAGCATATGCATGAGCAGATTCATTATGTATACAGAACAGCTAAAGAGCATCTAATTGGCTGGTGGTCTTGCCTTACACTTAAGGCCACCCACTTATTGCTGCTTTGTGCAAAAGCTGTGTTTTTCTATTAGCTTTTAGCATTTCTAGCTTCCTGGGTTGGAATGCAACTGCTGTCAGCTCAAAGAAGCCCCTCCTCTCGTGCAATCTCTGAGCATTCTCAGGGGGGGGAGGGGGGTGAAAGAGTGTGCTCTTTCGTCCGAACTGGAGGTGCTTGCATAGCAACGCATAGTAACAGAAATGTGATGCTACACGGAAGCAGGTAGAGTGGCACGTTCAGTGATTCTGTGCATTAAAAGTGGCTCATGACATGCTGCAAGTTGGCCACCCTTGGCCTAGAGTAGTAGCCAGATAAAGGCTATCACCACTATCTAAAGACAGGAGATACCCCAAAAAGGTTTCCATGGATGAAGTTCAGGTGCAGATGCCCATCTACACTAAAATGCCTATCCAGATCCATATGGGATCTGGACGTTCAAGAGAAACATCACCATCATTAGGGAGATATGCAGTCTCATGCACTCAACAACTGCTTCGGAGCACCTTCTTGCGGCATGTCTGAGACTGTCATATTTATCCCATTGCCTATGCCAGAGGGCAAAGATAGCACGTGAAACATCTCTGAGAATCTTCTCTTCCTAATCTCTGAATTCTTTCTCCCTGTTCCCTTAACATTTTAGCATTTCATTAAACATTCCTTAAATTTGAAACAAAAATTGTCTTATGTTCATTTTCATTTCTTCACAAGTCCCTGTCTTAGTTGCCACTTATCCTCTGCTTGTGGAGGTGAGATTTGAACTAAAGCTGAGCTCACATGAGATCTATTAGAAATTCTACCACGGAGAAGGTGAGCAGCCCGTGATGGATGAGAGTCATAAATTATCACTAAAATGACACTCTTTGATTAAGCTAAGTGCCAACGATGGCACCTGGGGCTTATTTATTTATTATTATTTTAAAAGAAAAAAATTAATAACCTTATCACGGTTCGGAGCATCTCTTCCAAGAAAACCTTTCACTAAATTAAAAAAGCCTTGTTCCATGTGCCTTTAAAGTGCAGCAGAAGGCACATAGCAGCAGCCACATCTTTTAGGTGGCCCCCAAATTGTTGCCCCTGCGTCCCTTGACAGGGGTGGTCACTATCCCAGAATATTCCCCCTGCAACCTCTGCACAAGTGCAAGATTTTAGGAAGCACAGATTCCACCTGAGCCCCCCATTTTCCCAGTTTAGCCACTCACTGCTTTCCTGTTGTCGATCCCAGAATTAGGCAAAGTCGTCATTGCACCTGCTGACAGTTGTAGGAAAACCGATTCATTTACTTCAGTGGTGTCCATTTAATTGTAATGAACTCTGAATGGAGCCCCAGGAATTCCACATGGCAGGCCTGCGCAGCGTGTGACCCATCCAGCTAAATGGCCTGCCAGGTGCCTGGCAACATTCACACCCTGGCTCCTTGCCCTGGCTAGGGCTGAGAAGAGAGTTCTCCTGGGAGAACCTCCAGCTTGTAGAATAGGGGAGAGGGGGAGGTTGAGGGCTGTGTGGAAGCTCCACTGAATCCCTTCCCCGGTGCTCCCCCTCACTTTTTTTTTTTTTTTTTGCAACTGCTGCCATTTTCATGGCAGTGGCACAGTGAAGGGAATTGGCAGTGGCTGGCGAGGGGAATGGAATTGCAAACCGATGTTTCACTCTATAGGGTGGACCAGCCCTTGCCATAACCTTAAGGGAGTGAATGCAGCCAAAACGAGGCACACCGCTTATTTTTATTTGACAAAAAGGGATCACAAACTGGATAACAGAGCAGCAAAATGCAGGGAGTCCCTGCTTCAGAGAAGAGACTGAAGACCCAATCCTGTGCTTGGCTGGCCTGCATGGTGAGTGCAACTGAACAGTCCTCCACTGCATCCCATGGGAAGGCTGGGGCCTGCCTAGGAGGGAGAGTTTAGTACAGAAAATTTTTAACTTCTGTCCTGCGCCTCTCTGGTTCCCAATGGGCCTACTCTGACCTGGGCCAGCCATTTTGTTGGTGTAACTCTGTCAGGCCAAGGGTCTCCAAACGTTTCAGTACGAGGGCCACATAACATTATATATTTTACACATTTTCACAGGCCGAAAAAAGTCTGTTTTATAAACGAATGAATAAGTTTTTGTGTGTTGTTGTTTTTTTGTAATCAGCATGCTATGATTCAGAACAAAAGAGAAGTGTGACAATTGCAAAGAAACAATGTTAGGTTAAAACTGAGAAATGATATATAATGAGTAAAAATGTCAAACATTAGCAAGTGCTCTGACAGAAAAAGTTGCTGTGAGCCAGATAGAATCTTGTGAAGGGCCAGATTTGGCCCCCAAGCCATAGTTTAGAGACTCCTGTGTTAGGCCAAAGGGGACATGCTAAGCCCACGATGGGGCATAGAATCCCATGGATGCCAGTGCCACTGAGGCCTGCCTCAACCCACACCCGACCCACTCCAGGCCTGCCCTGATCCCCCTCTCTATCCCTACCACCACCTTACTTGCCCCAATGGCAGGTCTGCTGCTCACTGCTGCTCGTGTGAGGCTGTCAGCAGTGAGCAGCCCACCATCACAGCAGCTGCAGTGATGGTATCTCATGCATTGCACCTGCAGGCTGTAAGGTCCACCAGCACATTGCATGGGTAAGATGCATGGCAGGCCGTGAGATAGCTTCAGTTCAGAAATCATTTTATTATTGAAAAAAATAGAAACACAAAAGCACCCCTTTCACCCAAAAGAATTAATAAAGAGATATTGCTATGCCCTAACTAGTGTGCAGTATGTTCCTAGCCAAGAGTGATGAATGTGTGTAATGAAGGAGTATTGGTGGATCCGAAAAAATGAGAAGGGGGGCAACTTTTTGGGAAGGAGTTCCTGTTTCACCCAGTCCCTAACACTAAAGATGGGGAGAGACAATACAAACAGGAGGTGTATTTTGGACGAATTACATAATTTCATTCATTGGAGATAGGAAGCTAAACAATTGGGGTTATCTTCTTCCTCCCAGGGTGTATCTTGAAAAGAAAAACACATTAGGCTTGGCCTAAGCTTCAGGACAGCAGTGTCATATTGTCCATTTTATGTATAGGGGTTCCCAGGAGATAAAGTTCATAACACAGAACTGGCATCACTTGGTAGTGGCAGGTAGGGCTTGGGGTAATGCTGTTTGGCAGCAGGTTTTGTATTGTCCATTACTGTAATGTAAGGGCAAGGCACAAACAGATAGTACAGTAAAGGGAAAGTATATTCCTAACAGCGCTTCTGCCAGCAGCACAGCTCCCCTGGGTGTCTGGCGGCCACCACATTCCCTCTTGGGAATGACTCTCCATCATCACACAGCCATGTTGCCAGGAGACTCTTGAGAGCTGCAAACAGAACTACAAGCCACCAGTTCCAGGTCGGTTGGAATCCTGAGCCAGAGCACCCCTGTTAGGGACTCAGGGTAGACTGCAGCCTTTTGCGGCAAGCACAGCAAGTGAGGGCACAATCCTAACCAGCTTTCCAGCACTGCAATGCAACTCCGAAGTAAGGGCAATGCAACTCCGAAGTAAGGGGACAAACATTTCCTCACCTTGAAGAGGCGTCCATAACTATTATTCCACGGCAGGATGCAGCACAGAGGCACAGCTCTGTCAGTGCGGGAAAGTTGGTTAGGATTGCACCCCGAGTCACACACACAACACGCATATACAACTGAACTCAGTGAGACTTATACAAACGCAGGCTTGTGTTATAAATTCACAAGCTCATTATTATGCTCTAACAAAGCGCGTATGTGTGATAATGGTGTCGTTGAAATGTTTAAAGCGGTCAAGTGGAAGCCTTTGGAAGACCAGCCATCTCTGCAGGCCCCAGAGCCCAATTGATAAGGGTGCCATGGGGGAACAGGAACTTGCCTTGGTGCCATCTCTTGGCCACGTAAGATTCTGAGCTCCTCTTCATCCCATTTTGACACCTCCCCACCCCCATGGCAGTGCCTTCACAACCTTCCTATGCACCTGCCATTACTCCCAAGCATTCTGTCCAACCAGTAGGGAGCACATCTAGGGAAGAGAGTCCTCGCTTATAGATAAGCAGAAGCTCTTCTATGGTGCTTCCCATGCAGACATAGAAACTGCCCTCTGCCCAGCTGATCGTGCCCTTTAGGACATCAGCCAGGGTTGGCTGGCTGGAGCCATGCCCTGCATTTCTGCATAGGGTGGGTGTGCTGTCCCTACACCACCACACACTTACCCCCGCCCCAGAAGATGGTCATTCTCCAGGCACGGCTATCAATGATTCCTGAAGCTCAGAGTTCACCAAGCAGGCCATTAATTTCTCCTCTGCAAATGTCTTGGCTGTCAGAGCTGCTTATGAATTACGCATCCTGGACTCGCTGAATCCCCCTCTTTGCCATTTGCCAGGCAATAACTCAACGGCCAGCACGGGGTGGGGAACAGCCTCCTAGGAAGCGATAGAAGACTTCACTGAACTTATGGCTTTGCTGTGCATTGGGAGATAGCAAGGACTGTAACACACATCATCAGGTCAAGAAAAATCATCCATAAATGGGAAGGGGTGGTTATTTCAGAGGCTAAATTATGTTTTTAAAGGCACCACCATAAATCTGAAGACTCCTTGCTGATTCTGGTGTACTCGCTCCTGATTAAGAGGAGACTAACAGTGGCACCATTTTACAGAGGAAGTGTAGGGTACACCCAGTCTGATTTGAGTATCATAGGAACAGTGGTGTTATCCTACCGTTACGCTGGGCGGGACATCCGGGTGATCGGCAGCCCGCCTGTCGTGTACCGCAGCGTTACGCCGTTTGCGTAACATACGCAAGTGGCGTAATTGGTTACGCAAATGGTGTAACGCTGCAGTACCCGACAGGCGGGCTGCCAATCACCCGGATGTCCCGCCCAGCGTAACAGTAGGATAACACCACTGCATAGGAACCTCTTCCCCACTGGGGCAACACGACTTCCTGCCACTTCTGTGCCTTCAAAACGAGTTACTGTGCAAGATGCACAGTTGCAGCTGGGAGTGCCTTGCTAATTCATTGCAAGGGCAGTGATTGGAAAGGAGGCTGGAGAGGAGCATGGGGTTAAGTACACAGGAGGGGGAAGAGGATCATCATCAGAGTCAGGGCTGGCTCCAGGAGCAGTGGGGCCCAATGCAGAGCATTCCCACAGGTCCCCTCACTCACTAAGAAAAGCGCTTGCAGTGCTGTGTGCAGCCCCTGTAAATAGTTGGTGGCGACATGATGACATCACTGCCAACTGCTTCCAGGAGGCCCATTTTGGGCTGTTTGGAGGCCGGGGCAGGTGGGAGGGCTCAAGGTAAAGCTGCTCTGCTCGCCCCACTGACTTACAGTTCATAGAAATCCCAGCTGCAGATGATATGGTTGCTGTGCTGTTGCGGGGAGCGGGGGGGCGGGCGGGCAAAGTGTGGGGCCCAGTGTGACAACATTGGTCACATTGGCTTAAAGCGGGCCCTGATTTGAGAAGATAAGGAACTGTATGTAGAAGTGACAAAGTCTACAAACCTGAGTAGTGTCTATATGCTAAGAGTGCTAAATAGCAGGTGTGGCAATCTATGGAACTTCCATCAAAGTCCTGGGAGGTGAGACAGAACTCTTTTATCTGTCAGTCAACTCTAAGAGCCAAATTGAGTATGATGTCAAATGCATGTTTGCTTTCCTTCCTTCCTTCCTTCCTTCCTTCCTTCCTTCCTTCCTTCCTTCCTTTCGTTGGTTCGTTGGTTCGTTCGTTGGTTCATTCAATTCCTGCTAACATTTCCCCTCCCACATCAGCTGTGCCCAGTGATGTCATGCAGGGGGTACGCGGGGGTACGCGAGTACCGGTTTCTAGGATTATGGCTGGCCCCGCCCACTTGTTGACTCCGCCCCCTTTGAATTTCCTGCACGTTTGAGTTGCCTGCACGTTCTCAGAGGCAGGCAGGCAGCGTGCGGAGCCTTGCCTTGCCTTGCCACTGAAAAATGAGCTGCTCTGGGGTTTTGGAACTGTTGGGTCACTTTAACGTGATGCCAGGCCTCCTTAACATGTTCTGGGGGTGCTGTGGAATACTGTTGCAACTGTTGGGTCAGTTTAAAATTGTCTGAGGCCTCAAAAAGGGCTTTTTTCATGTCACTTCCTGCCATGACATCACTTCCGGCTTATGACATCACTTCCGGTGGGCGGGTCACGCCAATCAAAAGTGCGCCAATCAAAAGTGAGTACCTGTTGTTAAATCATTTAGATGACACCACTGGCTGTGCCCACTGCATTCAATGTCACTCATCACCCCCAATGTAGTGTTTTCCATAATCACTTTCTAGGAAGCACTCATAACTGGGATTGGCACTGGGAGCCATGTTTCCTTTGCAACAAAGAATTCTGGTTTGAGATTGTCCATATCTGTCTGACACACATGTAAGTGGCTGCCAGCCAGTGTAGAGACTGGCTGGCATGGACCAAAGCTAGATGGACCGAAGACCTGACTTCATGGAAGGGAGCTTGGTGTGCTCACTGGAATTTATGCAACACTTCCAGCATCTTGTGTCTTTGGATGGTGTGTGGAATAGAGCCACTAGTGTGAATGGCTGGCGACTGCCTGCAGATGCTGCCACAGAGCCCAGCCACTGCCGATGCCTGTAGGTTGGGGGTGGGGTGGGCTTGCTTGCAGCATATCATAGAGCAGTGGGCAGCACTGCTGATATCCAATGCCTCCTTCCAGGCCTCGACACCCCCTTGGGCCACTCACAACTTTCACTAGCCAAAGAGCTGTTGAGGATCCGAGTAGGCCTATTGGGATCATGGCATAACAGAGTAGATAAGTAAAAATATTTTACTTACTTCTCCATTGTGTCATGGTCCCCTGCCTGTCCATAGCATGTGGAGGAGCCTGCAGCCCTGCAAGCTAAGGGCCGACCAAGGATAGGATTGAGCTGTTAGTCTCTTAACGTATATAGAGATTAGGTTCCAGGGCTCAGTATTTAAGTTGAAATGTACTTGTTGAAATATACTTAAGTTGAAACATGCAGTTTGTGTTTTGTGCTTGTGTGAAAGCACCAACTCAGCCGTCTGTAACTTGGACACCCACAGCTTGGGAGCCAGCATAGTCCTACCCCCAAGGGGCTCACTAAGGAACCAAAAGGTCCCTCTTAAAGAGGGAGCAGCAGCAGGGGATGGTGGATCTTGGCCTGGTGTCCCTTTTCTGTTCCTCTGACAATAGTACTTGTAAGTGCCTTATTTCAGTCTCAGATTCCTCTTAACAAAAGAGAAGATATTATTCCATACACAAAAGCCGGGCTTTATTGCAGCCTGCCCAGTCTCCCACCAGAAACGGCAGTGTGAGCTTAGCCAATGACCCCTTTAGAAATGGAATTCAGATTTCTCTGAGCCGAGCCTCTTCTGACAATGTGGCCGTGATAAGGCTTCTTTTCTCGGGGAGTAAGGGATGGCCCATCTGCTTCTAACACTGTCTTGCTATTGTTAAAGCCGGCCAAGCACCTACAAAGAGAAACTCCAATGATGTGTGCATTTCTTGCTAGAGTTCACATCATGAATTCTTGCAGGTTTTTAAGTTTCATGCCCAAATTTGCACGTTCAGTGAGGGAGAACCTTTCATCCAGCAGTGAAGCACATTGCAAGAAAATCAGATGTGTTGGCTGCTTGTCCCCTATATGGGTCAAACTGCTTTCGACTGGATGTGCGCTGAGTCGGGCAACTCTGTGCAACTAGTAAGGTGTTACTATGCAAAACTAGAGCTGGATCAGGGTGATTGAGTCCAGAATTTTTGACTTTTCATCTTCTCTTTATAATGAAAAATATTTGAATTGTGAGGGGAAAAATGATATGCTCAGGAATAAACAAGTAATAAAAGACAATCAGATCAGATCGTATTAAAATATATCCGGTGAGACGCCACTGTGGTTTCAATACTTCAGTTAAGACATAAGATCGGTCACCTAATGGCTAACAATAGATTGAGAATGACATGCACAATATCTGAGCAATGAAGAGTCTGAACAGCATTTGGGGAATACTGTACCTGTAACAGGAAATGGAAAACTTTTATGGAAAAATCAATTGCTAGAAGATAAATGGGAAAGCATTTTGTATGTCTTACACCTGCAGCATCTGCATGGGTTCATTTGTAAAGAAAATCATTACATAATTATATATCAACAAATACACTGCTTGAAAAATTAAGTGAACTAAATGGTTTAAAGAATGCTACGTATTGGAGATGTGGTGAAGAAAAACATCATTTTGTAAATATTCGATGGGATTATTGCATGGATGTTAAGTGAATGAAATTGTGAAAGGTTACGCAATTCTCTTCCAATTGGGTAATATTGAACATATTACCAGTTAATATGGTAATTAATAGAGGTCCAGTTAATAAGGGAAATTAGCGGCTAATAGAAAATATGTTGATAACAGCAAACATGCTGGTCACTGCTACATGGAAATCTGTTAATATGTTGTCATTAGCGTGGCAAAACAAATAGTGGTCTATTGCCAAGTTGGTAAAGCTGATAGATGATGTTCAAAATAGACAAATCCAATGCATAAACATAGTTTTTATTCAACACCACTGCCGTGTTTGACAAATGGTGGGTAAGTGCCTTCTGCTCACCTTGGAATGAGTTTGTTTTCTGAGATTTTGTGGAAAAGTTCAGAAAAACCCAAGCTTTTTCCAAGGAAGCTGGGAAGAAAAGAAACAGCCTAAGCAGTGGCGTCACTAGGATTTGCATCACCCAGTACGAGAGTTCATTGCATCACTCCCATGACGGATCTCTGCTTGAATCAGACCATACAGAATAAATTTCAATATCATATGTACATCCTAAATGCAGTGGCATCACTAGGGTTTATTTATTTATTTAAATATACAACAGTACAGGTTGCCCAACAGATCAGTAACCAACAAGAAACCAGTGGTCAACTTGATGACACTCACACAAATAAGAATTCTAGTAGGGCAGCCCAATCCTGAGCCCAGCAGCGCCCAGGGCTCCAGTGGGGCCAAAATGGCGACCACTGGATCCTGGCCCTGCTGAGTTATCATTGGAGGTCTCCTCATTTTGCTCCCTTCCCCCAGGGAGACTGCAGCCAGTGGCAATGGATCTGCTTGACTCTACGCCCACATTTGAACAGGCACAGAGCTGAGGAGACCCATGTTGGCTGCCCGGCTCCAGAGTGGGGTTGGGATGCGGTAGCAGAAGCGGTTGCCGTCCAGGCCTCCTCATGACCCACTCTGCCCTTCCCCCTGCCCAGTTCCTCCTCCCCCACCTGCCTCTTCCCTCCCTGAACAGACTTACCAGTGGCTGGTGTTGCTGGAGCACTACCCCTTCTGTCTGCCCACATTGGGGCCAAGCGCCAAGTGCAAGAGGTGCGATGTTGTGAATGTGCTTTATGGCACATTTGCAACACTTTTAGGCAGCGGTACACACGTATTGCTGGTGATAAGGACCTCAGGATTGGGCCCTTTGTCTGCAAAGTGGAAATGAGAGTTGAATCATACTAACACATTGGTTCCCTGTGATGTCATAACAATACCTCATTGGCTCTTAGAACAATCAGTTTCATTGGTCAGTTTTGAGTTGTAGAAATCCACTTTTTGTTACATAAGGCAGTTGTGTTTTCTATTTATTATGGTTTGGGGGCTTTAACCTTTGATAGAATACAGATATTTCAGCCTGGTTTGTTTCATTACATTCTGCTGTAAATTACACCTTGAATGATACATAACATCAGTATATATCAAATGATATATAACATGCATATAACATGCATTTCACCGCATGAAGCACACTTTGGTGGGGGTATATCTCTGAAAGAAACTGGTTGTTACACAGGAATTTATTAATCTTTTCACAAGGGGAATGCAAAATGAAGACAAGAGAAGAAATATTGGAAGAAGGATTTAACTGTCAATGGTTCTTATATGCACAATTACAGGAGAGATTTAAAGTAGATAAAAAGGTATATGGATTTGCAGAAGGAGAGTCAATACTAGAATTACAATTAAGTTCAGAGGATCAGGTAATTTCTAAAATGTATAAATTGTTGCTGAAATTTGAGATGGAAGATGTGCAGGTCAAAGAATGTATGATTCAATGGGCTAAAAATGGGGCCATGAAATACTAATGGAACAATGGGAAAAATTGTGGTCAAAACAATTGAAATTTACTTTAAATGTTAATATGAAGGAAAATATGTATAAGACAATGAACTGGTGGTATATGACTCCAAGTAAACTAGCGAAAATATATGAAAGTATGTCAGATGCTGGAACTGTAAAAACTGGAAGAATCCTTTTATCATGTGCGGTGAACATGTAAGAAAGCAAAATAGTATTGGATTCAGATGCATACACAGATTCAGTTGATTTTAAAAACAAATTTGCAAATGAAGCCTGAAACGTTTTTGTTGGGTATGAAAGATGAACATTTAGACCAAAAATTTGAAACATTATTTCTATATATGACAAGTGCAGTGTGAATACTTACACACAATACTGAAAAAATACAGAAATACCCTAGATTGAAGACTGGTGGACAAAAGTGTTGGACTTTGTGGAAATTGATAAACTTATGATTATACTTAAAGAGAATTCAGTAAATCTTTTTGTTGAAAAGCAGTATATAAATACTGTTGGTTGGTTGATTGATTGATTGAATTGGGCTGGGAATTGGGCATATTCCCAATTCCCATATAAAAGGGAATATAAAAGGCATATAAAAGGACAAGTCCTGTGAATCCTAAAAGGAAATGACACTCCTATGCGTGCTCAGAAGTATCTGGTGTTTTAGTGAGTCCTAAAACTGCTTGGGATAGGTGTATTTGGAAACGGGAGGGCAGGGATAGTCAGGCAGTGATGGCTACCCCCATTATGAACAGGTACCAAATTTGGAGGTCTTTAATCCCAACTCATAAAGGGGATGGAATTCTGATCAAGGGGAGTTGGTGTTTGGAACCCAGTATCCAGACTCCAATAACGGCAAGTATGGCATGGCAAAATGTATGACATCAATCAATCAATCAATCAATCAATCAATCAACAGGTACTTATATACCGCTTTTCAACACGAAGTTCACAAAGCGGTTTACAGGCAAATAGTAATAACGTTAAATGGCTCCCTGTCCCAAAAGGGCTCACAATCTAAAAAAAGGCAGACCGCCAGCAACAGCCACTAGAAAGACTGCACAGGGGTGAAGAGGGACAGTTACTCTCCCCCTGCTAAATATAAGAGGAACACCACTGGAAAAAGTGCCTCTTGTCCAGTTAGCAGGGGAAACAACCTAACAACCTAACAACCATGTCTCTTGTTAGACATGGAACAACCGTGACAGGATTCTGCCCCTATCATGCCATCCCATATTCAATCAGCCAGATGTTTTCAGGATGTCTCAAGCACGAGGCCACATTCCCTCCTCGCCTTCTAATCACCATGCTGATTCTATTCTCTATTGCACCGACAGGCTCCTCTCTGCTAATAAGCCTTGCAAAGAAACTGGGCCCATGGATGTTAGTCAACCTTTATTGGACACAGTCTTTACAAGTTTGAATTGTACTTGTTCTTTCCAAGCAACGCAGGTTCCCTGCAGTTTTCTGCTGTGCGCTCTCTCTCTCTCTCTCTCTCTCTCTCTCTCTCTCTCTCTCCCCCCTTACCTCCATACGCTGTAATGACACAGACGTTCAGCTGCGCTGGTAACAAATTGTCCATATTATAACACTTTACATCTTGATACTAGTGCCTTCTTAAACAGCTTATCTGTAAACCAAGTGAATTCGCACTGGGATGTTAAGCAAATAGCTGTCATGTAATAGATGGGGCCCTGGCTGAAATGAACACATACAAATGGCTGTAGCATTTACTGAAATGTCAGGCCGATTCCTCGCTGCTGTTGTTATGCAATGGAATTGTTTCTCTTCTGTCACTGGGTCCTCAACCTTCAGAGGCTATTTTTAAAGCGTATTTAGAAATGCTTAGAATTGTGTGTGTGGATTTGAAGGGGCATTGTCAAGGGACAAGATAGAGCACATGCCAACATCTGCATGCTGGCATTACCGCTGGGAGGACTCAAAACAAAAGGCTGTATTTGGGCCATTTAAAACAACCTAGTCAATTTCCTTTTGAGATCAATGGATTTCCCTTTTTGCCCTTGGGTTTTTCAGTTCTGGCTCAGACTTGCCAGATAGAAGGCTTTTGCTATAACAAGTCTGTATGCCTTGTCTTGTCCACATATATGAGTAATCATTCGCCTGGGTGGCAGATAGGACAGACTGGGAGACCTGCTGCCAACAAGTTCACTTACTGAATCCCCAACTTAGGGTGCAATCCCAAGCGCCCTGTAGCACTGATGCAACATCGTTGCATCTGCACTACATCATTAGTATCGACCCAAGAACGCTGTAGTGTCAGCCCAAGAACGTCGACACAGGAAGAGCCTCCCATTCACCAGCCAAACTCATCCCACAGTGGCCAACCAGATGCCTCAGGGAGCATGCAAAGACAACATTATTGGCTGGCTATTAAGTAACACCAAAATGGGGGTGGGGGTGGCTAGCTACAAGATGTAGTCCAAAAGTCTGCAATTTCTGTCTTAAAATGGAATATAAGAGGAATTAGAATATAGGGGTTTTTGGACAGATTTGTGCTGATTCATCTCAGTCAATGCCAGACAGGATCTCGCTTTCCAATCCACCTCTGCCACCAACTTTCAGCAATGGTGGTGATTCCATGTTCTCTTCTTTTTACTTTCTTGTGTTGTTTTCTTAAATTTTAATGGATGGTTTTCTGCTGGGTTGAGCATTATGGCACTTGTAATCTTTTATGCGCTTGGCAATTTTTATCTCCTGTTACCCAAAAACAAATTTTTATGTATGCTGACAAATCACTTTCTGAAATTGTTTAAGGAAATTTAATTTTTTTTTTAAAGCACAGCATCTTATGCCCAGGTAGAGGTGCCAAGCACATTGCAATGCAGCTGCTGCTCTCGCTGGGACCAACTGCAAGATCATTCTCTTTTTCCAGGAGCTTTTAGCCAGGAAGTCTCACTCAGGATCAAAAACTAGTAACCTGGAGTCCACAATGTCAGAATAGCTGGAATGGGAGCAGCTGAAGGATCATCTCACATTGGTGAGTTTTCTGCATAAAAATATTGATGTGAATAGAGCCCAAATTTTCAAGCCAGAGAGAACACCCTCTAGATACCTTTGTTGTTTTATAAATTTTAAATTGTATTGTTTTAATATTGTTTTTAAATTGCTTTTTAATATTAAATTTTGTATTTTATTATTGTGTTTTTGTGTTGTAATGCCACGTTTCAGGCATACAATTCGGTCAGAAAGGCGGGATATAAATCCAATAATAATAATAATAATAATAATAATAATAATAATAATAATAATAATAATAATAATAATAATAATAATAATA
>JAJKFI010000064.1:3175078-3236270 GCA_029204185.1 Lerista edwardsae
TAATAATAATAATAATAATAATAATAATAATAATAATAATAATAATATCATGCTGCAGCTACATTTTGGAGACTACTATTTCCCAAAACAAATGTGAAAACAAAGGCAAAGCTTCACACTTCCAACAATGCTCATCCATCTCATGTTTAAGATCCATCTAGAAGCAACCCAAGAGGCATTCGAGTGATCACACCCTGAATTGGGTGGGAAACCAAGGGCAGAAATCAGCAGGGGTCCTTGACCAGTGACAGGGGACCTCCTGATTCTGTCACCCCACCTATAGGATTCCATGGGACTAAAACCTATACAAATCCTTGGCTTTGGGGCCTTGTGGTGTTCATTCTTCCAGAACTCATTGCATCCTGCCTTGCTGCTGGGTTTGTAGAGCAACCTCCATCCAAGAACCACCATGCCTGCCCGCACCCAGGACTGGTAATACCCAGCAACCGCTTTTCCTTTCCAGCCTCCTCTCGAGTGTAGCCAAAGCTGCTGAGCCATTAGGGGCTGATCAGGTTCCCAGCTGGGCTGCTTCTCTCACAATGTCCCTCCCTTCCTCCAAAGCAAAGTTGTTTCCCTTGCCCTGCTCCCTTCAAGGCTACTGATGCAAGTGCATGCTAAGGGGTTGCTTCTTGCCTTATCTCTGTCTTTGAGACCTCTTGTTGCCCGGGGAGACTCAGGGCCCAATCCTAACATTGATAGCGCTGATGGTAAGAGGAGCTGGGGGGACTGCTCCACTGCTGCCCTGCTCCACAGTGGCCTCCACTGCCAGATCTTATTCTCTCTGTCAGGCCGCACAGCCCAACACAGAGGCCTTCAGGTCTGCACAGGCAAAATAGCCGTTACAGACTTGCGAAGGCCCATAGGTGGCCCAGCACCCTTACCTGGAGGGAAAAGGGTGAATGTCCCCTCCTGCTGAGGAGCCTCCTACAGTTGCCATGGCACCCATAGGATGCTGCAGTAGCCATTTTGCTACAGTTGCTCTTCAGGAGCCAGGCAGCTTAGGATAGGGCTGCCCCTCCTTTGATCCTTTGCTGTTGTAACCCTTGCAATTCAATGTCCTCAAGCCTTGCAGCAGATTTTGCCCACAGTTTCCAGCATAGTGTCCCCACCACCACCAGGCCTACCTTCAGTTTATAATTGGTTCGTACAAAGCGCCATTCCACCTCGCCTGCTCATTCCCCACCACCAGCTCACCAGAATGAAATAGGGGGGAAGTGCTTTTATGACTCAGACTGAGGAGAGCACATCAGCACCTTCAAAAGGAGTAATTGAGAAGCCCCCCTGCATTTCCCCATGCACCTTTTCTGTTTAGCCTGTCAATTTGTTAGTATATTTCCAAGAATTCCAAGATCATATGGAACATATTCTTTCCCAGGAGAAGAGAGTTCCTGGTCACCTAAAGGTATATAATGTGTCCAGCAGCAAAGCGAGATGGGAAGACAAGCAAGTCCAAAATCTACACCTTTGTCACGTTTGCATTTTGCTCATGTGAGTGGCTTAGTAAGTGCCTGCCTGGCCGAAGTCTTACATATTCATCTATTTAGATTTATGCAAATGCATTCACTTAGCCAGCTAATTCATTTAGCAGGTCAAGCCTTTTTTTTATATTATTTCACCATTCACTACAATGTTTTTAGGTTTTTACGACTGGCTTTTTCTCTCCATTCCTTTTTGTGCTGAGACAAGCACAAACTTGTTTTTAAAAGGAGAAAAAAAAAAGACAGACGCTACAGACCATCCTTTCTTTGCCTCTGCATCCAGACAGAAAACTTTTCCTCTTGTTTGCTGGCATCCTAGACAGAGAAGCAATTGCGGGACAGGTGGCATTTGGGCTGTATCGACGATTGCAGGAACAATTTGGAGTGCTTGGGAAATGATCTGATCTGGAGGAGTCATGCTAGCAGAAGTGAGGGCCCAATCCTAATTGTGATAGCACCGGCGGTAAGCCCTTAACACTGGCACCAGTGTTGTGAAAGTGCCATAAGGCACTTCCACCACCCGCAGTAAGGCAGCATCTTCCAGGTGGCACTGGCCTGGAGCCAGGTCCCAGCTTCTGGAGGACCCGATGCAATAAATGACCTTGCGGCTGCCTGTGAGCTGCTTTGGGGCAGTAGTGAGGGTGGAACCGGGCGGAGGTGGGACTGGCGGTGACCTCCACCGCTGGATCCTGACTTCCATGTTGGGCCATATGGCCAACATGTAGGCCCTCAAGTCTGCGCTGGCAAAATAGCCAGCGCAGACTTGCAGACCCATTGGCAGGTCTGCTACCTTACCCAGAGGAAGGGGACAAACATCCCCTTCTTCCGAGGTGCCTCCAGCAGCTGCCCAGCTCCTATAGGATGCAGCAGTAGCTGTTTGGCTGCTACTGTGCCTGTGGTGGCTGGGCAGCTTAGGATTGGGCTGCCCGTCATCAATGGTTAATATTAAGACCAGATTTTGGCAGCTAAACGATCCAAGCGAAAGATGACGGGGATTGGGACAAAATTAGAATGATGCAAATCCTGAGACTTCCAAATTCCAAGTTGCACAGCATTCATTCAATGTTAACAGAGGTTTTCATTTGATCAGATTTTCTTTGGCGTTTTCATCAGTTGGTTGCTGCTGGTGGATAAGTAGGGGAAGTGAGCATGTCAACGCCAGTATAGGCAGAGTGGAGTGATCAGGTAAAGATTCCCAGATCTAGCTACACTGGTGATCCTGGACCAATAGCCTGATTCTTCAATGTCTACTCAGAAGTAAATCCCATTGTATTCAATGGATTTTACTCTCCGATAAGCATGCATAGGATTGAAGCTTCACTCATCCATCTAGGGGCAAGCCCCCATCACAAGAAATTTGGAATGAGTGTGCTTCACAAAGTGTGTCTGGCTAAGGATGGTTCAGTCTGGGGCACTGAGCTATCAGGAGCCAGTGCCTTACCTCCTGTTCGTCTGTCATTCCTTGCAAACCTTGCATTCCTTGTCATTCATTGCACATTGCATGGGGAATGGTATCAGCAGAGGCCCCTTGTCCAAATAAGCCAGGGATTACAGGGTTAACCTCCACGGTCTTTGCCTGCAGCAGGAACACAGCTGCAGGCTGATGAGAGCCCTGGCTAGGAAGGGTGATTAGCACAGGTGCAGATGGGTGTGGCTGATGAATTAAAGCCTGCCCAGCAACAGACACTGATTGGCCTGCCTCAGTATAAAGTTAGAGGCAGGAGCTGCAGTAAGTTAGCACCGGGTAGGTGCCGGATGGATGGACGGACAGACAGATCATTGAAGGGTGATTAGTACCAGGCAGGTGTAGGAAAGAAGGAAGGAAGGAAAGAAGGAATGTATGTGGCTGAGTGGACTGACTGATGGAGTGCTGGCTGGACTGCCTTCCTGAAGGACTGTCAGATGGACTGATGAATTGTTGGACTGGATAAAGGAAGGACTGGATAAAGGAAGGTGAGGTTATTGTGGGAGACTATTGGGAACTGTTGTATGGCTGCCATGCCCCTGAAGCCACAGAGTGGAGGAGGCAGGTGTGGCTTAGGTAAGCTAATTACCTATTGTTTGGTGGTGGGGTTTTGTAGTGCTAAATTAGGATATTTTGAGCTAAGCCAGTGATGAGGGCAGTCTGGAGGAGGCTGGCCAGCCGGTGATCCCAATCAAAGCTGCTGGAAGAGAGGAGGCCCAGTGGATGACTGAACCCCCTCCCTCTTGCCTATCTCTGAGCCTGCTCTGGAAGGGAAACTAGATAGCCTAGTGTGGGCATTGGGGCCCTTGCGGAGGCCCAGCAGGGAATTTGGCAGAACAGTGGCAATATTGGTCAGTGGATGCTACAAGTCAGTCCCAGAAAACAATACATCTCTAAAGCCTCAGTCCCAGACCTGGCTTGTCAAACTCAGCAACTGGTCACTACAAATAGCAATAGACCGGGACCCACTTTTTAGAAAGGCACTCGTATCGGGACCCACCCGAAGTGATGCCATCAACCTAGAAGTAATGTCATGATGACATCATCAAGCAGAAAGTGCTGCCTTTGTAACATAATAAAATGACACTCCTGAAAGGCAAATTGGCATGATTGGACTGTAGCAATTGTACAACCATGAAACATCCCTGACAGAAAGCAGAATTAGGACAAAATATTACGTAAAAGCACTGAACTGAAAACAATTAAAACAAAAAACGCTCACTCGAAAATTTAAACTATTAGCACTCACAAAAGGAATACAGCAAGAGTAAGGTCTGCAGCTTCCAAGATGGCTGCTCCCAGCTCTCTGTAATATAACCCACCTGACATCATGTCACGACCCACCAAGTGGGTGCTGGTCCACAGTTTGAATAACACCGGCCTAACTCAAATCTCAGCTTAGCCTTGGCTGCCTCCCTGCCCTGCTCTTTCATCTGCTTGTTGTGATCTTCCCCTTCCTGTTTGGAGGATCACACCTTTGTCTTCATACCTGCCAGCGGCCAAGAGCAGACCCCCCTCCCCCCCCCGCTAAGGTTCGACACTTAATTTGTTAAGCTTTAATCTAATCTTCTTGCCCAGTCAAGGTAGCAAACAATGCTTGCATCATGGACAACCAATCTATTACTTGCTAGCAAAACACAGGTTTTATGAACTGGCCTCCAAGATATTACACATCAAATGTGAGAGCAATATCTCCCTAAAGGACTGATGGGAAGAATGAGCCAAGATATAATGAGGATGATCTTCCACCTTAGAGGGCCCCACAGATGCATAATCTTGATTCACAGGAAGACTGGGTAAATCATCCCTCGGACACCATAATGCACATTTATTGGAAGTGAAATAAGAAGCCTTCCCACAATTTATGCTCAGTAAATCACTAATAAAGTTTTAAAACTTATACACAGATTTGAAATACCTTAGCCATGGAACAGTTTTAAATAGATAAATATCACAATAGTCTCGATCCACTGCTACATGTTTTAAAGCTTTTTAACCTGGTAAGTTTTTTACCTTGATATTTTGCAGTTATTGAATCCCACACTCAGATTCATGGCAGAGAAATCAAGGTCATGCATTAGTTCTGCATAACCAAACTAGACTGAACAAAATAGGCCATTAGCGCCCTTCACGCTAACGGAGATTGCCCTGCCTCCACTGTGCGATCCAGGCTGCAGCTGCTGCCATCCCCAGATTGGCTGATTCAAGCCAGGGGAGGCGGGGCTGAGTGTGGGCGGGTGCGAGGCTTCCGCATTCCCCTCAGTTTGGCTGGCAGCAGCAACCCCTCCCTCCCTCCCTTAACCTCGTCTGAGATCAGCTGACCGATCATCTGAGGGTCGGGCAAGAATTTTTTATTGTCATCCTGATTGGCAGTGGAAGGCAGTTTTTTTCACCTACCCCAGACTGGGTTCAGTGGTTGGAGATAAAAGTTTCCCTGGTTCTTGTTAATATATCACTTGGTCACTTAGCATGAAGCGTGCGGGGTACTCGTAGGTAGGGCATATTGATGTACATCCGAGACGGCAAAGTTGGCGTGTGAGTCAGGACCGCTCAGATGATGCCTAACTGGCTCGAAGAGGCGGAGCTGACAAGCACCTTGACTGGGCGGGCCAGGCCCTGCAGGATTCGTCCGGCGGGCCATGCCGTCTGGCTGACTTGACCCTTCAGGGGTGACAAGGAAAGGCTTAATCAGTGCCTGGTACTGATGGCGGCCTGGAGTCAGATGTTTTTGCCCAAAGAGAACAGGGGACATAGATGGCTAGGTCCGTTTCCCCTACTAGAAAGGTAGGGGCTTAAAAGATAAAAACATGGCTCCACCCTAGACCTGTTGCAAAGAAGTTATTGTTATTAAATAAAGTGGCCCTATTTAAATCCAAGCTGCAGTCTGGTGTATTTATTGTGGGGGAGGGTGTGCGGGTAATGAGCGAAATTAAAATGTGGCCACCTCTTGGCATCCACTGGCGTCTTTTAAAGCTAGTTTGACACAGCGTGCCTTGGAAGGGAGTGGTGAGATCCATTTCGGAGCACTAGGGCAGATGCACTGAGAGAAAGAGCTCAAAAGAGGGTTAGGCTGGGCTGGCATCATGTTGAGCATAGGCCTGGTGGTACACAGCCACTCAATGGCTTGCCCAGGAGGACTGTGTGTGACTCATATTTTGCTGTATAAGAACATATGCATGCACATGTGTGCAAAGCACCTTACAAAGGAATGTTGCAACATCTAACTGGTTTCTAAAATGAGTGCTTTGTTTAATTGAACCTATAGGAACCTACAGCTGGTGTGTGCCCTACCTGTCTGTATGTTTTTCCATTCATTTTGTCCTCCAGTTTTTTCTCTCTGCAGTCCCTCTCTTGCTTTTTCTTGGTCTATTCATTCCCCCTTTTTCTCATGTCATTTTCCTTCTCCTTTTGTACCTTTCTTCTTTCTTTGTTTTCAGTCTTTTCCTCTCCTTAACTCTGTTTGTACTCACTTCCTCCCCACAGTTCCTACCTTCTCGGTGCACCGCTCCAAACTTTCAATATTTTCAGGGTATGGGCAACCCAACCCAATCCCATCCACAACCACCCCAGCATCAATGCAGTGGCACCAGTGTGGGCTCCACTACATCTTATGGGGGAAGTTGCAATGCTGGGGGACTCCTCGAGGTAAGGGGAAATTTGTCCCTTTCCCTGGGATAAGCTCCAGCTGCTGCAGTGAGGCAATGAGGACCTGCACCTGCTAAATAGCTGGTACAAGTCTGCATTGCCTTGTGTCAGCATATCTGGCCCAAGAAGGTGGACTGGACTCGATATGGTGTGCACCTCTGCTGCCAATCCCAACTCCTTCCTAGGCCTGATCGGCCCACTATGCCCCATCAATGCCCTCCCCTGCCCCACCATACCCCCTCCTCACCCTTCCTCCACCCCTGCACTCCTTGGAGCAGCCCATTCCTTCTCTGGCGGACACGTCATTGGATTCCATTCAATCTGGCATTAGTGAGATGGCGCAGGCCTTCCCAGTGGTTCCACTAACTTCTGTGCTGTCCCAATGTGCTTTATGGCATGTTTGTGACAGTCTGAGCTGGCTGAGCACGTGCTCTGCCAGCACAGGGGCACAATAGGATTGTGCCATATGATCAAAGTAATAGGTTGTTGAGGCTGGAAGACCTTGCCCTCTCCTCTCCTCTCCGCTCCAATCTTTCAGCTTTTCAGATTGTTCTTTTTTTAAAAAAAAAAAAAGTTAAGGGAGTTATCAAATGACACAATCCTCCAGCATCAATCAGATTTACAAATGAGAGAGACTTGCATAAATAAAGAAGTCCATTGTTAACACAATCTTGCAAATTATGCTAAAGAGTTGCATAAAGACGAAATTTTCCCATATCATTTGAAATTAATGACAAATCATCCAGTATCATTCAATCATGTACTGTAAAGATAACACAAACCACAATACCTTTTAGTTGTCCCTTGAAATTTATGAAATAATGCAGAAGAATTACACAGACCAAAAATACTCCAATTTGCAGAGAGGTTGTGCAAACAAAGACTGATTGTTCAGCATTGCAAAACCTGAAATAATACATGCACACATGATAAATTGGCTCATATTTCCATCCAATGTTTTAATTACCATTTCTAGACCATGTGTTGTAGCTTCAGTTGGCTGTGAGTTGTTTCAATAATTTATACATGTTGTTGTTGTTTTTTCCAAAGCTGGTCTAGAGTTTTCCATCTCCATTCTTTTTAATTGCAATTATGTTTAAAAAGTACTTTTTAATTGCAATTATGTTACCAATAATAACAACAGATCAACAATTATGCAACCAGGTTTGCGTTAATGGGGGCTGATCCTGCTTCATTGCCATTGTCCCTCATGGGCAGCCCAACTAACGAGGCTGCCCACCAGTGGAGACAGCAGTGCTGAAATTGCTGCTGCTGTAGCCCACAGGGCCAGGGAGGTCACCTCGAGGTAAGGAGCCCCAGCAGCCCCTATTGGTCTACTTAGATCTTCGCCGGCTCAATTGCTGTCACAAAACCGAGGAAACCCAGGTAGGACTTCAAGGCATGGAAAGAGGGACAGGATGAGGTAGCAGCCTCTGCTGCTGTCCCAGCCCCCTCTGACTATCCTCCCCCTGTCCTGTTACATCTTCCCCCTCCTCCTTTCCATCCTCCCCTGACTTGCCCACCTCATGACTTGCCCCCTGACTTGCCCATCTCAGGGCAGTTCACTTACCCTGTTTGTCAGGCACAGGTCCAGTGCTGGCGGTGGTCTGCTGGTAGAGGCCTCTCTGCCAAAGGCACTGGCCTCCGCCACAACAAGCTTTATGGCATGTTTGTGGCTGCACACATGCCCATTCCACTGGTGGAAGCCAGTTTAGGATTAGGCTCTAAAAGTACAATCCTAGGCACTTACTTCTAAGTCCATAAGAACAGAAAAACATAAGAATAACATAAGAAGAGCCCTGCTGGATCAGGCCAAAGGCCCATCTAGTCCAGCTTCCTGTATCTCACAGCGGCCCCAGCAGGTGCCCCAGGGAGGCATGAGACAACAAGATGCCTGCATCCTGTTGCCACTCCCTTGCACCCAGTACTCTGAAGTAGCCTACTAGTAATGTAAAGAGGTTGCACAACCCATCATGGCCTACAGCCCATGATGGACTTTTCTTCGTCCCTTTGTGTTCAATGGGGCTTGCTCCCCGGAAAGTGTTTATCCAAATCCCCTTTCCATTTTTCCTTTCCTGCCTAGTTCTCATCCCTTATCATACTTGGGAGTAAGCCCTATTGAACACAACGGGCCTTACGTCTCAGTAAATATGCCTAAGCACTGTCTTGTTTGGGCCACTGTAATACTGCTATCAGCATTGTTGGGTAGTAATTGTTATGTTGTTAGGAACATCTATATCGCCCTTCTTCACCAAATTATTTCTTTAGTCTTTGCTCCTTGTAGTTCCATATAAATTCACAAATAAGTTTTCCACTGCATGTCATTGTTTTGGGCCTATCATCAAAGAAGCAGACAGAGACATGAAAAGAATTTCGGACAGAATTTTCATTGTCGGGACTGCAGTCTTCCCTCGCTATGAAATTCCAAATTAATCCATTTTAAAGGTTTTTTAAGATCTTTTCCTTGACAGCCCAATCCTAACTGGGCTGCCCATGGTGCGATATAGCAGCGCCACAATGGCCACTGATGTATCCCATATGGGCAGAGAGGCAGCAAGATGTTTCTTACCTCGTTTTGAGCCCCAGCAGCCTCAGGGTGTCTACTCAGTGGTGCAATTCAAATGAATTAACAACCAGTTCTATGATGTCATAGCCAGAGCCAAAAAAAACCCGAAGCCAACCGAGGTAAGCGAGTGGGCGGGGCCCGGCCATTTAACAACCGGTTCTATAGAACCTGGGTGAACCCCCTGAATTCCACTACTCAGAGCTGCACCAATGTAATCGCTGGTGTAGAACCAAGTTTAGAGTTCCAGGATGGGCTTAGAATATGACTGAGGCCTCTTTTGTTGCCCCGTCCCCACCCAGGTCTGAATTACCCTTCTCCCCACTCTCCTCTGCCCATCTTCAACCCCATTCCATCCTCCCCCCACTACTTGGTGCCCAACATTTGCCTTACCCCGATCAGCAGGTGCTGCCCCAACATTGGCAGAGACCTGATGGTCTCTCCGCTGGTGGTACCGGACTCTGCACGGTCGCAACCTGCTATGTGGCACCTTTGCGGCAGTGCATGCGCTGTGCCACCAGCAGGAGCTGGTTTAGGATTGGGCTGTCCGGTTCCATATTAACGGGACTATCTCTTGAACAGAGAAAGTGTTATTCCAAGGCATGTAATTTTTCTTTAATGTCAACATTGTTATTTTTGTATTTCTTCTTCTACTGTATAAGTCCCTTCAGGTTTGGCTTTATTTCATAGCCAGAGATCAATCCAAACATTTCTAAATGTTGTGTTAGAATGTATATTGTGTTTATTGGCTCCTCTGGGATAAAGACAACATCCTCTGCATGTGCTAAGCATTTGAGCTCCATGTCTTTTATTTGAAGCCCTTTTTTGGCTATTTTTATCTTACCACCGAAAGTAAGAATATCTATTATCCAGGTAGATATTAAACAGCAAAGAAAGAGAGCAACCCTGCCTCTCTCCTCATTCCAGATTAATTTTGTGGTTTAATTATTGCTCTTGTAACTGGATTACTGTATAATACATTTACACATGTCCTAAAATTATCTTCAAATCGCTGCTGTCCTTAATCTTTCTTCATTGCATTCCACTCAACCCGATCAAACACTTTTTCAAATGCCTTTTCAGCATCCGTGAAAGGCATGTCTACTCAGAAGTAGGCCCACTATTTTCAGTGGGTCTTACTTCCAGGTAAGTGTATATAAGAGTGCAGCATTCCAGCCCAATCCTTAACCATCACCGCCAACAAAGCATGTGCTTTCTTCAGCAGGGGGCAGTCCAGAGATCTCCTGAAAGTAAAGGAACTTTCATTGCCTTACCTTTCGGTAAGCCACCGCTACCCCAGTGGGGATGTGATCCTAAACTGAGTTAGGCCGGCATGAGCTAAGCCAGCAAAGTTTGAGTGGCACAAGAGCCACCGTCAAATATGTTTGGACCACTCTCGGAGTAAGAGAAGCCAGCACACAGACATGTGCCATCCTCCCTGACTCCGAGAATAGTCCAAACATGCTTTATGGTGGCCCTTGTGCTGGCCCAATTTTGCTGGCTTAGTTTATGCCGGCCTAACTCCAATTTAGGATTGTGCTTTGGGTCTCCTTGTTTCTGTGCCATCTATTTTGCTGGTGCAGAAAGGAGGAGAATAAGGGAGAAGGAAGGAGGCCTTAGATACTGGCATATATGAGTGCTGTCTGCCCCATCCCTCCCCCTCTCCCCCTCATCCATTCCTCCCAGCGCTGCCACTAGCTTACTTGTGCTGCCAGTAGGAGGCATCCCCGCTAGTCCGCACATGATGCTGCCTGCTGTCTGCATTGGCGGCCTCATACCCCTTGTAAGCACATCCTACCGGTTGGCCAGCCAATTAGGATCAGTCTCTGGTAGCCCAATACTAAGCTGCACTGGCACAGCCAGCCTGCATGGCCTACGCTGCATCCAAAGCAGGTCAGGAGGCAGCTGGAGGTCTTCTGGGGGTAAGGGGATATATTTCCCTGGGTAAAGCCTCAGCCACTCCATGGGGCATCTCAGATCCGCACCAGCTACATTGCAGGCACAAATGCAAAAAGACCTGTGTAGAGCTGCCTGGCCCGGGAAGAGGGTCTGGATTCAGTGTGTGCCTATGCCATCAATCCTGTCCCTTCCAAGGCCCAATCCTTCCTGCCTTCACAATATCCTCCCACCACTCTCTCCCAGTCCTAGTGCTGCCTGGCGCTGGGATGGGATGTGGTGTGGCCGGACTGGCGCAGGCAATTGCACCACCCCAGCTGGCTCATGAATCGTTGCAGATGTGCCTTAAGAAGTTAGGATTGCTCCATAAACCTTCTTAGCAAGTACTCTCAAGAATTTTACAGTCCACTTTTAATTGGTTAATACGTCTTTGTATACCAAGTTCACGTTAGTAAGTATTAGGTTTCTGGTTTTTAAAAAAGTTCTTCAAAAAAGAAGATAGAACTCATTCTATCATTCATTCTTATAGAACTATAAGAGCTGAGCTGTCTCCAGCTGCCTGTAAGAGAGGAGTTGTGCTGGGCCAGCTGTTTCTTTGGTGGGAGCAGAGAAGCCATCTATCAGCCAGCAGGAAGGCAATCGTGCGGCCAGAATGAAGGACTAGACCACGAAGGTTCCATCTGTATGTTGTTGTAGTTCTTGAAAGACAGAACCTTTGTAATTTGTAAAAAACCCTTGAAAGGGGTTTAGAGAAGTAAAGCCTGCCTATGTAAACCGCCTTGAATTAAAGTCAGAGGAGCAATCTAATGACCAAAGAAAGGTGGTATATAAATACTACTACTATTACTACTATCCCATCTGGGCCAAGGATTTATATTTAATGTTTTCATCTCAACTCTTGTGGCCCAATATCCTTCTCAAGTTTTTTCTATGAATATTAGCTTTTGGGGGTGGGGGAAAGGATTGAAAGCGCAATCCTAACCTGGAGTTAGGCCAACACAGTTAGGCCAGCAAAATTTGCCCGGCACAAGGGACACCATAAAGCATGTTTGGACCACTCTTGGAGTCAGGAAGGATGGCGCACTTCTATGTGCTGGCATCTCTGGCTCTGAGAATGGTCCAAACATAATTTATGGTGTCCCTTAGCCAGTCAAACATAGCTGGCCTAACTGTGCCCACCTAATTCCAGGTTAGGATTGTGCCCTCAATGTCAGCTAAAATGGCCTCATTTTGGCTAATGTATACAAATTATCAAAAAGCATTTGAAATTTACAAGTTATTTCCTTATCTGTATAGGACTGTCATCATTTTTTCCTCAAAAATGTTATTGCCATATTTCCCTTTCCAATAATTTTGCTAAAGTTTTACCTGATTTATTACCATATTTGAAGGATATATGTTTCGCACAGTAGAGCGATCTTGCAGCCTTGTAGGTGTCAAGCAATTCAATCTTTTTGCTCAGTATATCAAGTCTCAAATTAGTTTCACTGGATGCTTTTTAAAAATCTACCTCCTTTTAATAGAATCTGTCTCTCATTGTTTCTTTCTCGATTCTCTCATGCTGACAATGAAATCATTATTCCACATAGCAAAACTTTAAAGCCTTCCCAAATTGTGATATTGTTCCTACCCACAGTTTAATTTAGACGAAAGGGAATTTTCAATTTTCTTGTTGAAGGTATGTTTGAATTCTTGAGTTAGTCAATAAGATGTTAATCAATTACCACAATTTTTCTTTGAGAGTCTCATTTCCTATGAATTTTAATGTCATGGGTGTTCGGCCTGCATAAATCATGGTAATCTAGACTAATATCTTGAACTTTTAATTACATAGTTTGAAATACAAAAATGAAATCAGTCCTGGTTAATGTTCAACCTCATCTTTAACAAACAACTCAGTCCTAACTAAATTCACATGTGGCATTAGTGTCCGTAGAGGGGGGGCAGTGTGCTATGTTTTGCAAGGCACCTTAGCTTGCCCTGTGAACAGCTCCTCTCCCTCGCCCTAGTAGCCAATCCTTGTGGAGAATGCAATGCCTCAGCATGGCTTACTGGCTACTGCTTACTGGTGATGGAGAGGAACGCCCTTGCAAAACCTAGCACACTGCCCCCCCCTCTAGGGTGGTGTGTGGCAATGCAGTAGCCCTGGTACTATACTGTATCCCACGGGAGAATTTTGGCTGCTGGAGGTCTTCTGGGGTGACATTTCCTCCCCTACATGCATCAAGATAAGCCCCAGCAGCCACAATGGGTCACCTAGGACCTGTGCCAGTGATATAAATCATTGGTGCAAGTCCTATTTGATCCATTTCAGTGGACCAGGTCTGGGAAGGGGGATAAGGTAGGGCGCATGCTGCCGCCATCGATCCACCCCGTCCCAGGCCTGATCCGCCCTACCCACTCCTGTTGCAGCCCTCCATTTTCCCATTCCTCCCTTCCCTGCCCTCTCTCGCCCCTGTGCCTTTTACCTGCTCTGGTAGGCATCCCTGCAGCCACTAACACCAACAGGAAAGGTCCAGACTTCCCGCCTGTGTGCTTAATGGCACTTTTGTGACAGTGTGAAGGCCAGGTGTGATGGTGGAACACATGTTCTGCCGCTGTGCCACTTTGGATCGGGCTGAAATATATATCGTTATTCCAGATCTTGTCAAACATCCTTAACCTGAAATAGGCATTTATATTGCATCCCTTCGTGGGTTTTTTTTAATCATGCAGAGGCATGATAAATTTGTCCTTTAGATTTGTCCCAGTGGACTCCATGGGACTTACTGCAGAGTACAATACACATGCCCTGGATCAAGCTGCTAAGCTGTTGGAGCTTATTTGACCCTTTTGCATATTTCCCTTCTGCAATTTTTCTTGTTTATTATCAGGGCAGGCCCAAGACCTCCTTGCTGCTTGAGTGGCATGATAACGATGGCCACTCTTACCTGGTGATGCCTCAAGCATCTCTCACTCCTAGGTGCTTTCTCCCAGCAGCAAGTGGAATGCACCAAGTAACAGATGGGGGTGTTGTGTGTGTAGTCTTCTTCAATGGGTTTTTGTCCCCATAAGGACAAAGCATGTTGAAACTCTGCCTAACTCTAAGGCAGTGTTCTTCAAACTGGGGGTTGCGGCCCACTTGATGGGTCCTGATCTGATGTCAGGTGGGTCACAGGAAGCTGGGAGCAAGCCATCTTGGAAGCTGCAGACCTTACTCTTACTTAAACACCTTTTGTGAGTGTTACTAGCTTTTTATTAGAATTTTGGATGTTTTTTAAAAAATTTTAATTCAGTGCTTTTATGTAATATTTTGTCCAAATCTTGCTTTCAGTCAAGGATGTTTCCTGGCTATGCAATTGCTGCAGTCCAAGAATGGCAGTTTGCATTCCAGGAGTGTTAGTTTATTATGTCATAATGATGGCACTTCCTGCTTGATGATGGCACTTCTGGCTGTGACATCATTTCCGGTGGGTCCCAACACAAATGCCATTCTAAAAAGTGGGTCCCAGTGCAAAAAGTTTGAGAACCACTGCTCTAAGGAATAATCTACATTCAGGTACCTCCCAGTTGTCTGTCGGTGGTCCTGTTTTGGCTACATGAGCATTACAGGAACAGTTGTGCAGATGCACCCTTTGTGTTCTTCTACTGCTAAATGCACATCACACAGCGGGCTCCTCCTCCACCAGACAATGACTCCTCCCAAAGACCTTTGAATTGTTTCTGGCAAGCCTTATTGCTGAAGCCACCATTTCCTCCTTCTGGTGTGGGGGAGGGGTGGTGGCAGCCCTGATTCCTCCAGTTGCTGGTCCTTCTGGTTGCAAAGTGAGCAACTGCGAGGTAAGAACCATCTCACAGGAGCCTGGGAACTGCAATTGTGCCACTTGAAGGAACCAGCAAAATGCCCACTCTGAAGGCGCTGCTTCAAGTGAATTTTACTTGTGCAATTTAAAGGCTTTTATGAGTTTGCTTCCAAAAGGAGAGCTGCAAAATGTGATGTTATGTATCACAAATGGATGACAAGGGCCATTTGAAGCATTCACTTGAAGCTTGCACTAATTGCATTGTACACTTCAGGGAAGAAACATACACTGGGGAGGAAAAAAAACAGCACATGATGTGCTGAGCGGGAATGGTGCCTTAAAACATGCCTTTTAAAAATCAGAATAAAAGCATTGTCCCTTTCATTTTTTTTTCTTGGTCCCATTTGCCTTTATTTTTATCCAGCATAGCATGTTGTACAAGATGAGAGGCTTCATCTAGGGCTGCCTTACTGTTTCTCTCTAGACAAGTTACCCATACACAAAATTAAAGCAAGCAACAAAACAAAATAAAAACAATTTGTCATCTCTGAAATGGTGATAATCCCACCTAAGGGCATGACTATGTACACCTGCATCTTGTGTACCAACTTCGGTGCTTTAATGAAAATTCAAAGGGCAGGAAAATTGCAACACACACACACACACACCCCTACACGTTTGCATGCACATGTGCTCCTATGGACTTGCGTACACCCCAACCATGCGTCCACTGGCTGATCTCACAATTGACCTGCATTGTTGGCAAGCTCGTTTTAGTATTCTGTGTTAAGATGCATCTTACAATTTTACTTTTGTTTTTACCTCTCTTCCTTAAATAGTTAAAAGAAAGAATAGGTTTAAATAGGTTAAAGAACTGTAGACTATACAGTTCTTAGGTAACAATTACTAGTAGGTCATTTGTCAGGATCTGGTGTCGGGTAAAATCAGACAAAACTATATAATTTAGGGTGCAATCCGAACCTGGAATTAGGCGGGCACAAGTGATTTGTGCCAGCCCATGGACGTGCACCAGCCTCCCTGACTCAGAGAGTTTTGCAAATGTGCTTTATGGTGCCTTTGCTACACTCCTGGGCTGGCCTGTCTTAAGTCACTTGTGTGGGTCTAACTCCAGGGGATCAGGACAAAAGGGCTGGTGTCATCCATTGGCTTTCTGATAGCCTTTAATGGAGAATCCTGGGTTTATATTTTTAGGCTGCAAGTGCTGAGTGAGTGAGTGAGTGAGTGAGTGAGTGAGTGAGTGAGTGAGAGAGAGAGATCAGCATTTAATTGCCATTCTGTCTTGGGGGGTGGTCTGGAGCAGGCTGCTGACTTTTTCAGCCTCAGTTCTGCACCCTCAAAGAATTGCATATACCCTCTACTTATCCACGGGTCATAGTATGTTCTATGATTTACAGCAAAACGTGCCCTCAACTTATCCATGAGGTCAACACTCATATATACAGTATAGTTAGAGTTTCTGAGGCTTGAGAAGCCCTGCAGAGGCATCTGTGGGGCTCCCTATATCCAGCGACGGGATCTACAAATGACCTGGGGAATGCTGGGCGGGACTTACACAGGGCTTCCGCGTGATTGGTTGCCCGTCCGCAGCGTTCTGCAGCTGTCCTGGCCTGGGGGGGCTGCCCCCGGTTAGCGCCCCACCGCTGCTTGCCCAGGCACCCGGCACGACCGTCACCCGTCCTCCACAGCGAGCAGGAGCCCCCCCCCGAGGCCAGGGCAGCTGCGGATCGCCGCGGACAGGCTGCCAATCACCCGGATGTCCCGCCTACATCCTGCCCAGCGTTCCCCCAGGTCGTTTGTAGATCCCGTCACTGCCTATATCCCCCAGAGGCTGGCATTTCCACTTGTAAGTAAAAGAAAGCCCCTTCTGTTCCTGGCAGTGGCGTGATCCTGGGGATCGGGTCATTGCCTTAGCCTTTCCCTGCCCCTTAAAGGGATATGGGCCAGTGCTTCCCATGCTGGTGGGTTGCGACCCACCAATTTGGGAAGCACTGGGCTATGTGCATCAAGGGTTAAACAAGCTGCTACCTGGAGGGGAAGCACTGCTGCTCAATCATGAGTATAGTCACACACCCCTTGGCATTTACAAATCAGGCCGCAGCCTCCAGCACCTGCAAAAAGTTGGAGAAGCACTGCCTCAGTGTGAAAGAGCAAAAGCAACATTTGCATTATTGCTGCTTTCTCAGTATTTCTGGCTTCACTGCAATCTGACAAAAATAACACTTCAGCTCTATCAGCTAAATATAGTCCCTGGAGAAAAGGACACGGGTCCCCTCCCCAAAGCCAAGAGCTTCAACTGGAGCACGTATAACCTGTGCCTGAGCAGATCTCTACCATTGCAGCGAGCTGCTTTGTGGAACCTAATGGGGCATTTGATGTCCTCATTAGCAGTGAGACAGACTCATTTGTGCCTGCTGCTTGAGACAGCTCCTAAGTGTCTCTTAGCCTGGGCTGGAGGAGTGTTCAGTGCACTCCCTCTCTTGATTGTACCTAGAGTGCAGCACACAAATATTAAATCTTTCTCTGCTGGCCCCTGCTGTTGCTTTCTCCGCAAGCATTCTGGAATTCTCTGTGTGCTTGGGACGAGTGCATGCAATGATGAATAGGACTGTCACCCCATTAAAGCAAGTCAATTAATTGTATGAGCTTTTCATCAATAATCAATTAATTAGTCAATTAAATCTGCATACATGTGAATGTGAGGAATGCAATTAATTGCCTTGGGAGGGGGGAAAAAGTCCTTTTTTGCTTCTGCAGGTAGACATTGTTCCAGCAGGGGCTGTCATAGAAGAGACTTGCCCTCCTGTCTGAGAAAGGGAATCTCTCTTTGAAGATAGCCCCCATCATTCCATCTGCAGTGTTTGTAGTGAGTATAGTTATTTTTTTAAAAATGGCAACCGTGCTGATCGGATATGAAAGAGCAGTCCCTGATACAACAATGGGTTCACATCTGTTGCATGTGTTTGCTGTGTTTGGAAGCAAGTAGATTCCTGCATTTGTCTTGGGTTTTTTTAATAATAACCAAGCTCTCTTCCAAACTCAACCATATAATTTTATTAACAAGGAAGCACAGAGGAATAGCCCATGAGACACCCCTTGTCTCCCACCCGCAGAGTGAGAGTAGATGTGGCCTGAGGAGAAACCTTGGGCTTAGGCTCAAATCTACTCCTTTCTTAGCCCTTGGAGGGTTTAACAAGGGTTTAAACCCCTGGAGAGAGAGGTGTACCATAGAGGGGATCACAGCACTAAATTTTGCAAGCAGCCTCTCCCACTCCTCTTCGGAGCCATTACCAGTGGCTAGAGCAAAATGGAGGCTACATTGGCTCTGAAGAGGAGGGGGGAGAGGCTGTTTGCAAAACCTTAGTGCTGTGATCCCCCTCTATGGTATGCCACTGCCTGAGGATGGGAGCAAATGGTTGTGGCAGATCGACGGGTTCAATTAGAACTGCTGTGGTCTTGAGACTTACCCAAACAGTCCACAAAAAAATATGGGATGATGGCTAAACTTCATTCATTCATTCATTCATTCATTCATTCATTCATTCAATCAATCAATCAATCAATCAATCAATCAATCAATCAACAGTATTTATATACTGCTTTTCAACATGAAGTTCACAAAGCATTTCACAAGTGGCTCCCTGTCCCAAAAGGGCTCACAATCTTAAAAAAAAAAAAAAAAAGTAGAACACCCCCAGCAACAGCCACTAGAAAAGACACTGCGCAGGGGTGAAAAGGGACAATTACACTCCCCCTGCTAACAAATAAGAGAACGCCACTTGAAAAGTGCCTCTTGCCCAGTTAGCAAGAGTAACACGATCAAGATAGTTTGGATCATGTAGTTTTGCAAGTTACTGCATGAGAAAGTTCTGGTGGAGTATGAGGATGGCTTGCAGCCCAATCAGTGCTGATGTAGCCATGCCTAAAAGACATGGGCTCAATCTTGGGGGGGGGGGTTGCTATTTGAAGACAAACTTTCCTCCACATAAGCCCTGGCCACCTATGATTCACACTCATGCACACACACCACACATATAATACACTTGCACTGCTGGAGAAGCAAACTGGTGGGTGCAATTTCCAATGCTTCAGCTTTATAATTTTCCCCCTTTCCCTTCAACTTCACTCTGCTGCAGCTCCCAAAAGAATATTAGAAGAGACCCACTTTATCAGGCCAAGGCCCATCTAGACCAGCTTCCTGTAACCCACAGATGCCCTACAGATGCCTCAGGGAGCATACAAGACAACAAGATATTTGCATCCTGTTGCTACTCCCTTGCACCTGGCATTCTGAGGTAGCCTAATTCTAAAACCAGGAGGTTGCACATACTGATGGGTATGTTTGATCGGTTTGTAACCTATGATGGACGTCCCTTCAAAAAATCTGTCTAATCCCCTTTTAAAGGCACCTAGGGTGCTTTTAATGGGACACGGTGGCACTGTGGGTTAAACTGCTGAGCTCTTGACCAGAAGGTTGGCAGTTTGAGACCATGCAACGGAGTGAGCTCCCATTGCTTGTACACACTGGGTGAAGACATGTTGTCTTTTGTCTGTTCTACTGCATGTCCCCTGTTTCTGGTTGTGTGTGAGAGGGAAAAGATCACCCCTTTTTTCCTCCAGCTCCTCCATGCATCCCAGCTCCATTTCATATCTTTTACCAGCTCCACACCTGTCTGTCCCTATTCACAGCCTACAGAAGAATACACGAGCATCTGAGCAATTCAGCCCGTTTTTGGTATAATAATTCTGAATATACTATGGTCTAATCTCAACCATCTGTACAGCAGGAGGGCCCTATTTCGTAATATTTGTGATGAGCATATTGTCAGAAAATGCTATCGCTGAAAGAGGTGAAACCTGCAACTCAGGACAAACAAAGCCTGCAATTTGTAGCATTCCTGCTCTCCAGGCTGGTGAGAAAGAAGGCGTAATTAATCAACACAAGGCTGATTGCTGACTAAATCAGAACGGGAACTATAGTGTAAAATAGCCAGTTTGGTTCAGAAAGGCAGCATGTTGGATGGGAATGCAGGACATAAACTTTGCCAGGAAAGCTGGTGTTTCTCAGGGCACAATCCTAACCTAGAGTTAGTCCGGCACAGTCAGGCCAGCAAAGTTTGGCCGGCACAAGGGACACCGTCCAGTATGTTTGGACCATTCTTGGAGTCAGAGAGGCCAGCACCCAGATGTGCTCCATCCTCCCTGACTCAGAGAGTGGTCCAAACACGCTTTATGGTAGCCCTTGTGCTGGCCAAACTTTGCTGACCTAACTGTGCCAGCCTAACTCCAGGTTAGGATTGTGCCCTAAGTTTCCCAGCTACAGTAAAGACCTACTATAAGTACAGTACAATATGAAGTCATGCTGGTCGTCCAGATGAATGAAAGCATAACAAATGTATTTAACACTCGCAGGGTCTTTCTTATGGCTCCAGGGCGGGTCAGTCCTGTTTGCTGGGAAGCTCCTCCTCTTGACTGCTAAGCAGGGTCACATGCAGAAGAAGCATAAAGAGGAGGGGTGACTTTCTGCCCCCCCCCAGACTGCCAGGCTAGCGTTAGGTATCAGCTTGCCTTCCGCTGGGTTTTAACATGTTTCAGAGCGCAATCCTATACTGCGCTGGAACGGCAAGGCCAGCCGGCCAACGCCATATCCTAATGCAGTATAGTGGAGGCTGGAGCCTCCCCGCAGCAAAGGAATAGCAGGTCCAGATCCAAGGAGACCACGACCCCCCCATTGGGCTTAGGATGTGCCTTCCAAGCCCGCCCACGTCCCGCCCTCCCCCTGCTCAGAATCTCCCTCCCCTCCAATCCATGTCCTGGAACGGGACGGAGCCTCCCTCGCGCCAACCAGCCTCAGTTAGCGCGAGAGAGGCTCATCGCGGGTGCAACAGGACTGCTGCTGCCTGAGTGCTGGTCCTGCTGCTCTAGCACCAATGCAGGGAGGCCAATCGGTGCTCCCGCATCAACACTAGTGATGTCACGCCGATGCTACGACATAGCATTGGCGCAACAGGCAGTGCAGGATTGCGCTGCACATTTCTTCCCTTTCCTCCATCTTAGCTCAGGATGTGGAGAGGGAACCTACCGGTCAGTTCTCATAGAGGGAAATGCCTTCCTTAGACCTTCTGCGCCACTCCCATGGGATCCCTAGGAAGGGATAGAATTGACTCACAGGCATTGGTCCATTCCTTTTGCACCAGTCTTCCCTCCCCTTCTGCAGTGGGGAAGGTTGGAATATATCATTTATGCATTCGGGAAGGCTGGAATATATTTATGCATTCGTGGCAGCAGCAGGGCTTGAAGGCACCTGAAATGCCAATCCAGGCCAGAGATGGTCAACATCAGGAGGCCATGCTTGGGATGTTCAACACACACACTGCATCCAATGGAGGGGGCAATCAGGAAGCCTGCCAGAGGCAAGTAAAATATGTTTTCCTACCTCTACATAGGCTCCCGACAGCCTATGGGACTCCTTGGACCCATGTCAGCTAAACAGCTGGTGTAAGGAGAGGAAGGCAGCAAGACGGGCCAAAAATGGGGGATAGGATCTGGCATGCACATCTACTGCCCACATCCTCCTCCTCTGGCTCACTCCCCGTCCCCTGCCCTCCCCTCTCCCTGTCTTGGAATGCCCTTGAACCCCCTCCCCCTCCCCACCCCTGCTGCCAACTTACTGGTACCTGCGGAGCCTTCTGGACCTGCTGCCTCTCACCATTTGTGAAAACTGCCCGCCAGTGTGTGACAGCAGCCCCGGCATTTTGTGCCACCATAAAATACCTTGCACTGCCAGACTGGGGCCTCAGCTTTGCCGGTTGAGAAGACTGACCCATCCCTGAACCATAAAGAGCCATAACGAAGGGGAATTTACTGGAAAGCTCAGTTTGCCGCATTTTAGTGCTTCAGTGCTCAGCTTCTGAGCTGTATGGATGGTCAATTATATTATTCCAATATTGCAAGGGGGGAGCCAAGCAAGATAATGGCTTCTATAAAGCACTTGGTGGGTACATGACACAGGTGAGACGAACTTCCAATCCTCTTTCCCACCTACACCACTTTGTTGTTATCCTATCTCCCTGATAAGATAAGAATCCAAATTGAGAAGAAATGTGGTAAGAGTGGCTGCTTATCCATCGTCGATTGTGGCCGTGAGCTTTTATTTTGCAGTTTAGTTGTTGATATGCTTGTTTTATTGTTATTATGCTGTGCTTTATGTTTGCATTGGTTTTTAATTGATGGAAGCTGCTTTGTGATTTCCCACTGGAAAGAAAGGCAGGGATAAATATTTTAAAATAAATAAATAGATACAGTAAGACAGTCAGAAGGATTGATTTGCATTTAACCATTGGTGCGGTCAGAAATTGGCACAAAGCTTGAGAGAGAGCCTTATAAATAAAACACATTAGTCGATTACTAAATCAATTGACAATATCGGCATTCTGATGCTGCAGCAGCAGATTTGAGGGTCTGGCTTGATGGACCCAGCAAGGGATTGTTCTTTTTTCACATTGGTAACCGGCCCTTGCCAAGGAATTCGCTTGGTTCTGGGTGCTCAAGGGACTCTTAACAGATTGGCATCAATCAGATTATACGCATGTCCCCATGGGGTCCCCTTGTGGCAGGGATGGTAGGGAAAGGTTCAGTCTGGATTGATGACAACATTGGCACATGTTGGCACTTAGGCACCTAGCTGGTTCTGAAAGAGGAGGTGGCGGGCCACTCTCTGATTCTATTTTCATTGAGTTTTCCAATGGGGAACTAGTTGGGTTCATCACTGATTAGGAACGTGCAGTTTCAGAGAAGGCAAACAGCATCGTTTAGCTAGAATTATTCCCAGCCTACCTTTCTCAAAGCACAGGAGTGTGGACCACCCTGACATTCTTTCCATGCTCGAAGAATGAACAAACCCTGCTGATTCAGGGCCTGCCAGTTTCCATCTGTGCCTACTCGGATGCCCCGAAGGGCAGTGCTGGCCTAGCCATGAAGTGAAATCAGGTGCTCATTTCAAGGGGTGAGGTGGGAGTGGAGCAGCAAATTGACGAGAGGTGGCCTGTCTACTCACTACCCCAGCTGTGGTCCTGAGCCATTTTCCACCTGGGGCCAGGACTGAAGACTGCCACTTTACCCCCCCCTTCCCCGCAGCCACTACCCCCAGCCCACCTGGAGCTCCGGAACATCCCGCGACAGCTTGCTGCCTTCCGAAAGTGTTCCAATGCCTTGGGAAGAAAATCTGAAGTAAAGTACTGTTTAATGGCCCTCCGGAGGCATTAGAATGCTTGCAGAGGGCAGGAAGACGTTGTGTGAGGCCTGCCGAGCTCTCGGGAGGGCCTCAAATGGTGTGCAGTGGTGGTACAGCGATGGTGGAGACAGTTGGCAGTGGTGCCGCCCCCCAGGCTCCACAGGCATGCTGCCCAGGGGTATTGGTCCTCCCCAAACAAATGGAAGGAACACCACTGTGCTCCCCCTCTCTGGCCTGCCACTGCCAAGTTGCTCCCTCTGGCTGAGATGAGCAGGAAGAAGATCAGGGCAGCAGCAGCCCATGTCTGCCTCCAGAGCTGCCATAGGGAAGAAAAAACCTCTGCCTCCTCCCTGCCCACCCAGCTGTTTGGAAAAGCTTCCTGGAGTGGCTTAGGAAAGCAGCTGGATGGACAAAGAGAGGCACAGCAGGGTGATCTGGAGCCCTTCCCACCCCTCTCCCTTCAGTTCCGACACTGTCTCCTTCCCCTGTGTGGTCCTGTTTGAAATGAATCAGGTGAGCAGAGCATGCTGGGAGTGCTCCAGCATGCTCTGCTTATCCTGTTTATTTCAAACATAGAAGAACATAAGAAGAGCCCTGCTGGATCAGGCCAAAGGCCCATCTAGTCCAGCTTCCTGTATCCCACAGCGGCCCACCAGGTGCCCCAGGGAGGCATGAGACAAGATGCTTGGATCTTGTTGCCACTCCCTTGCAACAGGACCACACCGAGGAAAGAGATGGCACTGGAATTGGAGGTGAGATTGCAGGGTGCGTCACCGTACTCTGTTGCCTCTCCCCTCACCTTGCCCACCTTGGCTGCTTTTCTGTGGAAGTGGGAGCAATAGCAGTGCTGGGACATGCATGTGCACTAATGTGCATGCAAGGGGTTGTTGGTTTTGGAGGAGGATTTTGCTTGCTGGGATGGTGGATCTGCTTCTATTCAGATGGCAGATCTACTTAGGCTGCTCCTACTCCAGGAAGGCCACAAACAGGACACGACACCAACAGCCCTCCCATGCTGTGGCTTTCCTGCAGCTGCTGTTCAGAGGCATACTGCTGCGGGTTCACTGTCGCTGTCTATTTTATCTATGTTCATTTCGCTATTGTAGCTAATAGCCATTGACAGGCCTGTCCTCTGTAAACTTGTCTAATCCTTTCTTAAAGCCCTCTAAGCCAGTGGCCATCACCGTCACTCCTGGCAGCGAATTCTATATGTTAATTACGTGCTGCATGTACTGTCCTGAGTCAGTTGCCTGTCCGTGTCATTGGTTGGTGCCAGGTTCTAAAATTATGAGGGGCGGGGAGAAGCCTCCTGTTCTCTCTACATTGTGCACAATTTGGTGTCTCTATCACAGTGTTTTTCAGACTGTGGGTCACGACCCATTTGGTGGTGGATTGCGATCTGATCTCAGGTGGGTCGCGGAAAGCTGGGAGCAGCCATCTTGGAAGCTGCAGACCCTACTCTTTCTGTTTTCCTTTTGTGAGAGTTAACAGTTTGAATTTTCAAGTGAGGGTTTTAAAAAAATTGTTTTTAGTTCAGTGCTGTTACATAATATTTTGTCCTAACCTTGCTTTCTGTCAGGGATGTTTCATGGTTGTGCAATTGTTGCAGTCCAAGAATGCCAGTTTCCATTCCAGGAGTGTCATTTGATTATGTCACAATGATGGCACTTCTTGATGATGTCACTTCCAACAATGACATCACTTCTGGTGGTCCCGACATGAGTGCCGTTCTAAAAAGTGGGTCCTGGTGCAAAAAGTTTGAGAACCACTGCTCTATCATATGTCCCCCTCCACAGTGATCTTTTTTATAACTTAATAATAGCCAAGATTTAAAAACCTATCCAAGTAGGAAAAATGTTCCAATCCAGACATGTCATGTAGCGGGTACACACGTACCCATTTCTAGGATTAGGGCTGGCCCCGCCCACTCGCCCGCCCACTCGTCGACTCCGTCGGCACTCCACTCCACCCCCTGCAATGTTTGAATTGCCTGCACGTTTGAGTTGCCTGCACATTCTCAGAGCCAGGCAGGCAGGCAGGCAGCGGAGTGAGGGAGACTGACGGCAGCAGCAGCGTGAGCAGGTAGGCTGCCTGGGGCTTCCTCCCAAGGAGGCGCGGCGGTTCCTGGGGGGGGAATCAGTAGCCCACATGGCGGCCCCGGAGAAGGCCCGGGACTCCCCCAAGGAGGCGTGGCAGTTCCTGGGGGTGGTTCCTGGGTTCCGGCTACGACCTTACTTCCGGTGGGCGGGCCCCGACACAAGTGCCAATCAAAAGTGAGTACCTGTTGCTAAATCATTTAGATGCCATTACTGTTCCAATCCCTCAACCATTTTGGTTGCCCATTTTTGCACTTTGTGCCCTTTACCCATGCACTCACCCAATAAAACACCAGACAATGGCTTGGATGTAAAATGGGCCACGTTATTAAAGGACAACAACTTTTGCAGGATAAGCAAACAGGGCAAAGGCAAACTGAAGCATCTTTAAGCCCACCCTACTGCGTGCAGGGTTCTAACTGGGGAAACGGACCTAGCTGTCTAGGTTCCCTTACTTTATTGGGCGAAGATGTCCAACTCCAGGCCGTAATCAGTGCCACGCACTGCATCTGTAGCCTTTCATTGTCACCCCTTAACGGGTTAAGGCAGTGAACCGGCCAGCCCTCAGGACAAACCTGTACGCCTTGCCAGTCTAGTCAAGGTGTTTGCCAGCGCAGCCTCCTCGAGCCGGTTAGGCATCATCAGAGCGGTCCTGGCTTGAACCTTGACTTTGCTGCCTTAGATGTTCACCAGGATGTCCTACCTACCCCAGCCCCGCACGCTTCATGATAAAGTGACCAATGAAAACTGAGACAAGTGAAAACCTAACTTGGGCCCTGCCCTCACAGTCCCAGTTGGTGGTAGGCGAAAAAACTGTCAACCAAGGCCAATCAGGATGACAGCAAAAAAATTCCTACCTGGTTCTCAAAGAGCAACCAGCAAATCTCAGACTAGCTTAAAGTCTGAGAGGGAGGGAGGGGTCTTTCTTCTGAAATATATAGCCAGTAGTATTGCAGAGAGTACAGTATGGATCAGCCTAACAGCTCTTGTTAACTAAGCCCATCTGGGTGATCTGCTTGCTTTTGGCTTCGCCCTGTGCAGCGGATTTCTAGTAGAAATGAAAATACCTTCCAAAATGTTCATCTTGCATTTGCCCCTCCATAACACAAGCTGACCATTTTCACACTCACGAAAAACTGAACCTCATTATTCAATATTGACTCATTATTCAGTATTGATTCAAACGCCATCATAAACGGCTGGCTCCTTCTCTGAGATTTCCAACCAAACCCTCAAGTTTCATGATGGCAAAGCCTGAGATGTTTCCGCCCCAACTTGACTTCATGTGATTTGCGGTCCTTGGAGATGAGTTACAATGGAATCTGACAAATTGCAAATGCAGGTAATTTGTCAGATCTTGAGCTCTGCATAACAATTTGCTTCAGTGTTAATTCCTTCGCCGATGGAGCAATTTGGATGCCAAAAGAGGAAAAAGGTTGTGATTGGTGGCAGTTTTATGGCCACCCTCTAGGGAACCAGTTGATTCATAGGGAAATTAAGCATATCAGCTCAAGATCAGGCTGAACTTCTCCGGAAATGATTTTAGGTGCCCAGGTCACACTTTTCATCTGGCACTTATTGATAAACCTTTCAGAGGGGACTGGGGGCCTCTTGAAATTTGTAGCTCTGAGATCCAGTCCACTTGGCATTGGACCTCCAGAAGAGCTTGTCCCTGATACCCTTGTCCATTGCACGCTCTTCATGCAGGACAAGTCCCTCTAGCAAGTAGCACCTGGGGCCACTGCTTGCACTTGGCTCTTCCTGCCTGCTCTTATTCCTTGTAGTCCCTGTATCACTGGTGACAGATCCTTCATATCCATTTCCTCTTTCTGATTCAAATATTGGTTTTTGCTTGAGGGCTCAGAAAATGGCCTTCAGCCATAAACGTTTACCGCCATTTACATTTATGGATGTGCTTAAGGGAAGTACAGTCGTTCTTGACTACTGAGAAAGAGGACTGTCGCAAGAGTCCGCTCGGTGCTTATGGCATGGTAAGTCAAACATGCTCTCTTAGCACACTCTCTCTTTTTGCAATGCACATGAAGGAGGAGACAGGGAAATAACGAAGCTGCCGGGATTGAGGGGGTGACACTGGCTATCCCTTGTCCCAGACATCGTGGGGCCCTGGTATGCTTCCCCTTTTAACAGGACTCTAGTTGGCTTTTGATAGGAAATGGTGCAGGAAGACCTTGATTCCGTGACTCCTAGGCATTTGTGGGGAAGCTCAGCCTGGCTCCCTCCATCAGTCAAAGAATGGAGCAGCTCCAGGAATCTTGCCTCCCCTTCCCTGCCTAAAAAGAATTCTGCTTCTTTGCCAGGGATTGAAGAAGTGAATGGAGGCATCAGCCAGAAGTCTCAGGGGTTCATGGGTGGTTTTTTGATGTTACTGTAAGCCCTTCGGTGATTGTTTTGATCAAAAAGATGAGGGAATACAGTATGTCTATAAATAAATACATGTTTAGCAGACATTAGGTGGGGCACTGTTTGGATTGAGATGTGGACCTCTTCCTCCTACTTCCCCATTAGCTCTCTGTTGTCTCCACAGCAACTCCAAAACAATCACTATACCATTACAGCGATTGGGCTGACCCTACTTTTATTAAGCAGATTGCGGTTAATGTTCCAGAACGCTCAGCTGCTGGGAGTTAATTTTTAGGAGAATTTTTAGCTTTCTGGATGGTTGGAGAACCCCTGAGTGCTTTCAAGGAGATGGCCATCAGAGCTTGGAGAAGGTGGCTCTCCCCAAAGGGAGAGGACAGGATCTCCGTGTATGAGAGAGATGCAGTTAGCACCAACAGAGGCATAGAGAAAGAGAGGGGTTGGCTGAAAGCATCTTTGTGATGCAAAGCGTCTCTTTGGGGATCTGGTTTGAGTCCAGACCTGCTACCTTGTAAGAGGCATCTTACAAGATGCTACTGCCATCACCTGCCCTAGACTAGTGCATTTGCCATGAAGCAAACAGTACTTACTTTTCATTGAAAGAGCATCCAAACCAGTAGTGCTACCCCTCAAAACTTCTTACTGCTCAGCACAATAATATCTCCCAGCAGAGCACATTTTTGAAGGCCTTACATTAGCCCAGCACATATTTTATTCTGCTTCATTAATCTTTTACTCGATGTGACCCTCCTGAGAGTTATTTTAGCTCTTTGTTTAAAGAGCTAAATCCGATGCATACAATCCAAAGAGCATTGTTGTTGTTGTTCAGTCGCTAAGTCGTGTCCGACTCTTCGCGACCCCATGGACCACAGCACGCCAGGCCTCCCTGTCCTCCACTAGCTTCCTGAGTTCGCCCAATTTCATATTCATTGCTTCGGTGACACTATCTAACCATCTCATCCTCTGTCGCCCCCTTCTCCTTTTGCCTTCAATCTTTCCCAGCATGAGGGTCTTTTCTAAAGAGTCCTCTCTTCTCATCAGGTGGCCAAAGTATTGGAGCTTCAGCTTCAGCATTTGTCCTTCCAGGGAGCAATCAGGCTTGACTTCCTGGAGAATTGACCGATTGGATCTCTTTGCAGTCCAGGGGACTCTCAAGAGTCTTCTCCAACACCATAATTCAAAAGCATCGATTCTTCGACGCTCTGCCTTTCTTATGGTCCAGCTCTCACAGCCATACATGGCTACTGGGAAAACCATCGCTTTGACTATGCGAACCTTTGTTGGCAGGGTGATGTCTCGGCTTTTGATTAAGCTATCTAGGTTCACCATAGCTTTCTTCCCAAGAAGTAAACGTCTTTTAATTTCATGGCTGCAGTCACCATCTGCGGTGATCTTGGAGCCCAGGAAAATAAAGTCTGTCACTGCTTCCATTTCTTCCCCTCCTATTTGCCAGGAAGTGATGGGAGTGGTTGCCATGATCTTAGTCTTTTTAATGTTGAGCTTCAAACCAATTTTGGCACTTTCCTCTTTCACCCTCATCAAAAGGTTCTTTAGGTCTTCCTCACTTTCTGCCAGTAGAGTGGTATCGTCTGCATATCTGAGGTTGTTGATGTTTCTCCCAGCAATCTTGATTCCAGCTTGTGAGTCTTCCAGCCCTGCCTTCCTCATGATGTACTCTGCGTATAAGTTAAATAAGCAGGGTGACAGTATACAGCCTTGTCGTACTCCTTTCCCAATTTTAAACCAGTCGGTTGTTCCATGTCCAGTTCTAACTGTTGCTTCCTGACCCGCATAAAGGTTTCTCAGAAGGCAGATCAGGTGGTCTGGAACTCCCATCTCTTCAAGAACTTGCCACAGTTTGTTGTGATCCACACAATCAAAGGCTTTAGCATAATCAATGAAGCAGAGGTAGATGTTTTTCTGGAACTCTCTTGCTTTCTCCATGATCCAGCGAAGGTTGGCAATTTGATCTCTAGTTCCTCTGCCTCTTCGGAAACCAGCTTGTACATCTGGTAGTTCTCGATTCACATACTGCTGAAGCACATACTGCATGAAAGGGATTCCAAAGAGCATACAATCCGATGATTGTGAACCCTTAAACTGCAGTTTTTAAAGGTGGTAATCTCCAGTAGCACACTGCCTACTGTCAGGCCACTCTGATAGGCTGAAGCAGAAGGTGCTTCTCTGTTGACTAGGCAAAGGTGGAGGCCAGGCTCAGAATGCTTATTCACATCCAGCCTTGATAAACCCAAAGCTTCAGACTGCCTGCCAATTGGAGGGGCCAGTGTGCACCTCCCTGTTCCCTTCTGGTAGTGCATTAGCCTCAGATTTCCAGTTCAAGCCTCAAAGTCTTTGATAGGCAACATCTTCCCTGAGATGTTTCTATAGTTACACTGGTCACACAAGCAGGCTATTTTGTACTATATTATGAGCACAATCCTAACCTGGAGTTAGGCTGGCACAGTTAGGTCAGCACAATGGCCACTGTAAAGCTCATTTGGACCATATCTCATTTGGTCTCGGCGCATATCTCTGTGCTGGCCTCTCTGATGCTGAGAATGGTCCAAACACAGTTGACGGTGTCCCTTGTGCCGGCCAAACTTTGCTGGTCTAACTGTGATGGCCTAACTCCAGGCTAGGATTGCACTCTGTGTCTTGTAATGCATGGTATACTGGATTGTACATCTTGTAACTGATGTCATGTATGGAAAAGGGAAAAAATGAGTCCTGAGAGAAGGCATAAGAACATAAGAAGAGCCCCACTGGATCAGGCCAAAGGCCCATCTAGTCCAGCTTCCTGTATCTCACAGTGGCCCACCAGGTGCCTCAGAGAGCCCAGTAGACAACAAGATGCTTGCATCCTGTTGCCATTCCCTTGCACAAGGTAGACACCGATTGATTTTGTACCCTTCCATGTGCTAAACTAGACAGTAGCATCATGCTCACTGGGTGTCCTCAACCAAATGCTTGATTCCTGGCATGGAATTCTCATCCAAGGCACAATATATTTTCTGATTGGTTGGGCATACTTTGTGAATATCAGCTGTCAGTCAAGTGAGTTGATTGACAACTTGGTACAGTCTAGCACATGTTCATGCCATCACAGCATTTAGCACTGGCATAAAAGTGCTTCTGCAAATCATTTCTGGAAACAGATTGCTTCGTTAGTATCCTCGGACATGTGGCAAAATGTCTGGCTGATTAATCAACCATTAAGGATAGATCTGAGCCTTCCCAAATTACCAGAATTTGGGGGTGTTGTTTGGACCAGGCAGCCAGGATGAAACTCCTTCTATCCGTGCTAGCTGGGATGTCTCGTGCTCACTCCAGACATCTTCAGCAGCTCGGTGGCTGTAAATTAGGCCAGTCTCAATTGCTCTGGTTAAATTATGCATTAGCTTTTTAAACAGCAGTTTAAACTTAGAGTGAGATGGATTTCATCAGTGCCGCTTGATGCCCACTTTGGGCTGTAAAATTCCATTTTGGATGGATCAGATGGGTAATAATTATTACCCCTTTATTGAGAAGCAGAAATTCACAATTCTGACTATCCACAAAGAAGGACAAGGCATATGGCTCAACCCGCAACCTCAGCTTCACTGAGTGCGCAATCCTATCCAGCATTCCAGCACCGATGCAGCCACAGTGCAGCTCCAAGGCTTATCTTGAGGATGCCTCTGACTGTCCCATCACCGCAGGATGCAGCACACACCCTGTTGGCATGGCTGCATCAGTGCTGGGAAGTTGGATAGGATTGTAACAAAAATCATCTAATTAAGTCCACCCTTATTACTAGTCTGCTCCAGCCATCCTCCAGCTCTCCAGAGGCCTCAGATTGCACTACCTGTGCAACTAGTGTCAGAATCTCTTGACTATTGACTGCTATTTTGGTACAGCTGTGATGGTTTTCCTATCCAAAAACCCTGGCTCAAGTCTACCACACCTGATTCTGAAACTGAAATCCCGGCTCCATCAATGGTACTTTTGGTTATGAAGCCTAAATTAGGATTATATCCCAAGACCCTGCGTTTAGGCTTCCAGGATGCACTTCAAGATAAACATCTGACAGTCTTCTGCATCTTGAAGTTGCCAGGTGGATACTGAGCAATTGCATCCCTGTGAATATCCAAAGATTTTACGGCCTTTCCTGCTGCCTCCTTGCACACCAGGAAGCAAGTTTTCCATTCATTATGCTATCTATAGCCTAGGCAGCAGTGCACTGTTTAGCTGTATGAGCAGTCATTACTGCTCTGCTCTAAAAACTTTGCTCCAGCAAGGATGATCAGCTAAGCGACCAGAGAAAAGAGCTGTTAATCGTATTGGTGCTAATGAAGGTGAGGGCGCTTGATTATCTGGGGTGAGCACCATGCAGTATGTGGGCCTCCTCACTGCTCATTTTCCCCTCGTCTACCCACCTCACAAAGACCTTCCAATTTGCTGGCTCTCACTCAATTTCCTCTTCTCAGCTAGCTGTGATATTAACTTTACAGTGAGTGATTTTCAATACAGCGGGGCAAAGAGCTACGAAGGAGGCTGCATCCGTTCCTCTCCATGCTGCCTGTCCAGGCTGCTCACCTGTAGATCATGCTTTAGTTTCATAGCTGTAGGCTGGGGAAATGGATCTGAGATAATTGACTAACAGTTCCCTTCTTCTGCCAGGGAGCACTAGCCCTTAAGCTCATCTATTTCCCTTATCTTCTTCTCAGAGCATTCCTAACAAGCAGCTGAAAGGGACACCGTGTTCTATTTGCTGCCAGTGTGGCAACAGGCAGGTACCACCAATTCGCATTTACCAATTGCGGAGGAACAGATAGCATCAGAGCAAACCACTGAGAGCCAAGAGATGTAGTTGTTAGAGATGATCTTAGACTAGGGAGTCCTGTGTTTAAATCCTGACTCAACCACAATGCTTCCTGGGTGACTTTTGGTCAGTTCCTGTCTCTCAGCCTAACACAGGGTGGTCCAACACGCTGCCTGTGAGGCCCTTTTTGATGACCCTCAAAAAAATCGTGCTGCATCTATGTCTTTGCCAATTACTTTCACATCTGCGCAGTTGATGATGATGTTGAGAGCACAATCCTAACCAACTTTCCAGCACCAGGGTAAGGGCAATGCAGCTCTGAGGTAAGGGAACAAACATTCCCAATTGCAGGATGTAGCACAGCTACGTGAGTGCTGGAAAGTTGGTTAGGATTGCATGCTGAAAGAAGTTGGACTGCCCTGGCCTAATCAATCTCATTAGTTATTATGGTGGGGGAAGGTTGCTATGCATTCTGCCCTGGGCTCTTTGTGGGAAGGGAAGGCTAACAATGCAAGGCATGAATCAAGCCTGCCACAAAAGGGGAGAGGAAGTAACATGTGAGTGGCACATTGTCATCAGCAGCCCACATTTTCCCTTGACCTTAGCAGTGAATGACACTCGCCTCCCACTGAATCCGTCTGGCAGCATACAGGAGGAAGGAATGATGACGTGAGCAAAGTACAAACCAGCAAAATGCAGCTCCAAATGGCACTGTGTTGATGGGGAAGGCCTTTCATTTCAACTGCCAGTGTGATGCTCAAAGAGGAATCAAACATTATGCGGTGAGGCAATTCTAAAATTGCATCATCTCTTTTTCCACCCCATAACTTTCTGCGGACACAGATTCATAATTTGGTTGCATTGTGTTAACTAATCTCCCCAGTAATATCTTATTGCTCTTTATTCAGACTCTGAACCCCACCATCAACCGGATTTGAATCTGTTGGCTGTTTCTGGTTAGGAGGGCTACCCATGTAACTTGTCTTATCAGGCTACATTTGCTTGTGGTCTCATTGGTCACGGTGCCCCTTTAATTAGAGTGCTTTTCGTGCAGCTACCACTCAGTCCAGTTTAGCTCCACACTGGAAACAATGTGCGTGGGAAAGGACGGATGTTGCAGTATCAATGGCTTTAGCAATGTAGTGGCAAGTCGTCGTACTACGCTGCCACTGAAAGTTATACCGGCTGCACAAATACTTGACCCTGGGAGGATTCCCATTTCTGTCCAGTGTGGAACTCAATCAAAGTAACAGTTTGACTTTGGCAAGTGGAAGAATTCTAGGAAGCTTCAGCAGGTGATTTGCTTCAACCACTTTCCTTTCTACAATTGGTCATCATGGGCGTGTGGGGGGATTTATGCTTATACCATGCTGATGCGCACGAGCAATTTGTTATGCACACATTCACTCTATTGGGGAGGGATGGTGCATATAGACGGAAAACTAAGCCCTGAAAGTGATGATGTGAATCGGCCTTGACTGGAGACCTAATCCCTTTCATGCCATGCACCACTGTGGTCTATCATGTTTACTGCTCTGATGATTGCTGGTCTCTGGTATTTTATGCTGTCAGCAAATCCATTGAGGAGTCAAAGATTGGGAAACTATCATGCTGGCTGCTGGGCAGCAGGTAGGACAAGTCATTCCTTCTTGGGTGCGACTTCCTTCATTCCTTCAAGCTCATTCCTTCTTCCTTCATCAAATGGGCTGGGCAAATGAGAGGCAGGAACACAAGTTAGTATTTCCTTTGAGTGGCTGGGAGTGACTCAGTGCTTCAGAACACAATCCTATCCTGGAGTTAGGCTGGTAAAGTAGGCCAGCAAAGTCTGGCTGGCACAAGGGACACCCTAAAGTATGTTTGGACCACTCTCAGAGTCAGAAAGGCCAGCACAAAGATGTGTGCCATCCTCCCTGATTCCGAGGGTGGTCCAAACATGCTTTCCCATGTTACTTGTGCCGGCCAAACGTTGCTGGCCTAACTGTGTCAGCCTAACTCCAGGTTAGGATTGCACTCTCATTGGGGTAATGGGCCCATGGCTTTGGGCTATTTCTGTGGGACCCCAGTGACTCAGCTTGGAAACCTGACCTCACCCCACCCCCACCCCAAGAGGTGATGCTTCCTAAAGAAGGTTCACCATGGGGTTACATCCCACCAACGCAGGGAAAGTAGCAGGTGCAAGGTGGTGGAGCAGATCCTCAGTTTGAAGCTGTGGGGTGAAGCCTGAGATAAGTATTCAGGACAGGGAGAAACAAAAGAGTTCAGCTGGGACCGGGACTCTGTGATATCAAGCTACTCCCATATGAGGTTTCTAAGTCTTTTTTTTGCTACATCCCCTGAATATGGCCAAGGCAGGACAAAAGCCAGGATGACACACAGGTCCCCAATTAAACAGCATCTTCTCCCTTCGCAATTGTGAATTCCTTTTATAGGAACCATCTACAATGTGATTTTCCTTCTCTGTCTCCCACTGGTGCACTTGGCATTGCTACTCTTTTCTTTTTGTTTTCCTGCAGAGCAGCAAAGAGGTCTGTTCTGAATTGGCAGAGAAATCTAGACCTGGGGGACCCAGGAGATCGAAGGCTTACACATTTCCATTAAGAACCTTGCTTTCATCTTGGCTGGTGCTACCGAACCAACCCGCTCCCCACTCCATTCATTCACTTTCACTTGGAAATTGCATGATTGAACATTAATCCTGGGTGTTCTGGGGCTAGATCTTCACTCCCCCCCCAGGCAGAGCATCCAGGACTGTGAAGCTGGCCTGCTTTAGAGCTGGCATTTCATTCCTCAGGATTTAAATCTGTGTCATCTTATTCTGTTGGGAGAATAGAAAGGACTTTTGGGGCCCCTGTTGGTTCATTCGAAGTCCACAGAGAGCCATAAAAGAATCACCATTTCTCTGTTTTGGGGTCCTATTGGGAGATGAGCTTCTTCTGACATGGCTGTAGCATCATTATTTTCCACAGCAGTGATTGTCTAAAGAGCTCCTGGAGTGAATGTAAAAAAGAACATCAAAATCATGAGAGTTGATGTGCTATTTGAGATTTGTACAGAACTGAAGAGCAATGGCTACTGGATATTGGGCCTCCCCATTAATGCAACGTTTGGTGTGTGCGCGCGTGCGTGCATGCATGTGCATATGTCTGTGCACCGCCATATAGACTGCTTCAAAAGCAATATGTGGAAGGAAACAAACACAGAACCCCCTTTTGAGCTAAGATCATCATCCTCTCTGTTAACTGTCTGATGGGAGCTAAGGACATTCCTTCTTTGCTCACAGCCCCCTTCTGCTGCTTCTGTTTGATACTATAAAATAAGTGGCTGTGTTTTTATTGTTCCCCTGATTTTATTGCTTTTACAGTTACCTATTTTAATGAATTCTTTTTTAGCTATTCTGACTCTCTTTTATTGTAGTTTATTGTGATTTTTTTTTTAAATTTTTGGTCTATTAGCAAGCATCCCACTTTTAGGGGAGGAAACGCCAGTTCTAAATATTTTAAATAATTTTATTTAAAGAAATATACAGTATGGGAACCAGGACAGGGCTTAGGATTCTTAACTCTGCATTATAGCTATGGAGGAGCTTATGAAGAAATGTGGCAGTTGTATGTTTTAAAGTGCAGGGGCTCATCAGGCACCTCCGTGGTAGCCACACCACATAGCCAGGGTTCACTACACGGTAACAAAAAAAAAATCAACTTCAAAGTTCTTCTATAGCGTGTTCAATTTTCCTACCACTTGTTCCTAATTTAAAAACCCATTATATTTCCATTTAACGATCTCGCTGATTTTTATCCCCCAACTCTTGGAATGAGTTGCAATATAAAACAAATGTATGAGAATTGAAAAATGGAATTTAAAAATATACCAGATAAGTATAAATCATATATTACAGTGCCAGCCTACACATGTTTACTCAGAAGTTAGTCCTAGTATGTTCTGTTGGCCATACAACCAAGCAGGGATGGGGACTTGAATCACAAGACTCAGACGCAAATCATGAAAATGCTGGTTTTTAGCGACTCATGTTGGACTCAAGCCACATACATCACTGACTTGGGAACAGCTCAAGACTTGTGGCAGTGACTTGGAAGAGAGTCACAACTCAAATTTGACTCAAGTTTTGAGTGTCTTTAGTGTTCGTAGGCTGGCTGGCTTACTGTTTTTTGTCCCGTCACAAAGGTGTTGCCCCAGAAGACTTCATAGGTGATCCAGAAGCTATCTTTTAGACTGACAGCAGCAACAGACATGGAGGGAGGGTAGGTTGGGCGGGGGGGGGGAGCTTGAGGGGAGGAGGAAGTCTTACGGGTTTTTTTCCTCACAATCACTTGGGACTCGAGTCAAAATGGCTAAAAATGTTTCCGCGAGACAAGTTGCAGTGGCACATGCTATGACTTGAGACTTGACTTGTGAAATATGACTCCGATACATCCCTGCTTCCAAGTATATCTGTATAGGATTGTAGTCTTGCTGTAACATGAGCTACATACAGTATTATCTCAGGTAATCTGGAAAAGATTATTGCCCACTAGACTTTAATATATTCTTCAAGCAGATTTCTCAGTTTGTCTTCTTCTGAGTCTGATGGTTCTATTTGTCTCCTTTGAAAAAGGTTTTACAGGTAGCACATGAGCACTTCTGCTGTAAAAGAAGCAATAAAGCCCTTTACGGCTCGGGGCCAGGGTATCTGAGGGACCGCCTCCTTCCATATAATCCTGCCCGTACTCTTAGGTCTTCTGGGGGGGGGCCCTTTTGACAGTGCCGCCACCGGGAGAGGTGAGAGGGGTGGCAGCCAGGAATAGGACCTTCTCGGTGGTGGCCCCCCGACTTTGGAATGCCCTCCCCTTAGAATTAAGAACTGCTCCCTCTTTGGCAACATTCCTGCGCGGGTTGAAGAACTTTTTATTCCAACAAGCTTTTAAATGTTGACAGGCAGGCTGGTATTTTTTACATCTTTCAATTCACGGGGCTTGTTTAAATTTTAACTGTTTTTAATATTGTTTTTAATATGTTTTAATTGTATAAATTGTGGCTTGTATTGCCTTTAATTGTTGTAAGCCGCCTTGTGTGCCTTCGGGCAGAAAGGCAGGGTAGAAATCAAATAATAATAATAATAATAGTGCTTCTCCACTCCCCCTCAGCTACACCCCTGGATGTTGAGGATGAAAAACCAGTTTTCAGCATTTGAAACCAATATAGCTCATTATATTATGCATCTTTTAAAAATAAATATTCTCCATTTGAAGACAATGTTTATTGGGTAACGTATTCCTACTAGGAAAATGAGTTGTTCTCTCTACTGCTTGAAAAAAGAAGTGATCTTTAGGAGTGTTTGACATCTATTCCCAGTTCTCCCAACGTTGCATTCCAGCTCTCAATTTTTACTTACTTAGCTGCACCCAGTGTCCCATGCCAGTACCGAGATCCCAGGACTGGGCAGTTGACAAGGAAGACCGCTTTGGACCAGCTTAACCAGGAAGCTGGCATATGTCAAGGAGGTGCAATGTGCCCAAGTGGCATTTCCATAAGCAACATTCCATAGGGTTTTCCATGGCCTGAATCTGTAAATCCAATCTGTAAATCAACGCACAAATTGGCATTGACTAGAATGTGTTTGTCTTGAAAATTGATCTTTCCTGTTCTCTCAGTTGCATGGAAAACTTTTAACAAGTCATGCATTCAAGATTAAAAGGCGTTCTTAACATTGTAACTGGTCAATGTGCTATTACATTGGTCAGAGCTCCATCATATTAGATGCTAAAATTACAACATCAAACCTAGATATCCCAAAACTTCCTTGCCTATCTAAGGGTCAAACTATATGTTACAACAGTGATATTCAAACATTTTAGACTGGGACACACTTTTTAGAATGACACTCAGGTTGGGACCCACTAGACGCAATGTCATTAACCTGGAAGTGATGTAGTGGCTGGCAATGACATCATCAAGCAGGAAGTGCTGTCATTGTAACATAAAATGACACTCCTGGAATGCAAATTGGCATTCTTGGACTGCAGTAATTGTACAGCCATAAAACATCCCTGACAGAAAGCAAGATTAGGACAAAATATTATATAAAAGCGGTGAACTAAAAACAATTAAAAAAAAAAACCTCACTTGAAAATTCAAACTGTTAACACTCACAAAAGGAATATAACAAGAGTAAGGTCTGCAGTTTCCAAGATGGCTGCTCCCAGCTTTCTGCAACCCACCTGACATCAGGTCACGACCCACCAAGTTTGAATAACACAAAAAATATGCAATTATCACTTCTGTGCATTTTTTTTTTTACAAACAGCTGCAAAAGGCTGTTCCGCCAAATTCCCTGCAGGGCCACCCCAAGGGCCCTAATACTAACTAGTTTCCCCACAGAGTGGCCTCAGAGATAGGCAAGAGGGAGGGGGTTCAGTCACCCACTGGGCCTCCTCTCTTCCAGCAGCTTCGCTTGGGATCACCGGCTGGCCAGCCTCCTCCAGACTGCTCTCATCACTGGCTTAGCTCCAAACTACCCTAAGTCCCCAACAAACCCCACCACCAAACAATAGGCAGTCAGCTTGCCTAAACCACAACTGCCTCCTCCACTTGGTGGCTCCAGGGGTGTGGCAGACATACAACAATTCCCAACAATAGTCTCCCAAAACAACCTTACCTTATCTAGTCCTTCAGCCAGTTCCTCAGTCCGTCCTTCAGGCAGGCAGTCCAGCCAGCACTCCATCAGTCCAGCACCTACCTGGTGCCCTCCTCCAGCACCTACCCAAGATACCATCCTCCAGCACCTATCCAGCTTACTCATCCAACATCTTCCCAGGTACCATCCTCCAGTACCTATCCAGCCCCTTTTCTTCAGCTCCTGCCTCCAGCTTTATACTGAGGCCAGCCAATCAGTGGGCAGGCTTTAATTCATCAGCCACACCCATCTGCACCTGTGCTAACCTCCCTTCAGAGCCAGAGCCCTTATCAGCCTGCAGCTGTGTTCTTGAGGCTTGCAAAGACCTTGGGCATTAACCCTATAATCCCTGGTTTATCTGGGACAAGGGGCCATTGCTGATACCATTCCCTATCTCCTCGGGGTATCTCCTGCCTCCTTTCCAATACAAAGGCTGTCTGGATTGAGACCATGGTATGGCAGTAGAGGGGCAAATTCCCAGGTTAGATTTGCCCACATAGAGTTGTTATTTTTACCCGTACAAAAATGAGAAGATCCCCTTTTTCTGCTATTACACTTGAAAAAAAAATCAAGCATCGAAGCACTACTTGCATACTTCTTTTATCATGTCATTTGTTAAATTTGCTAAATCTAAATTTCCCATTAGAACCTCTGAGAAAGAAGATGTCACAACCTCCTACGGCAGCTGACTTCATTGCTGAATGGCTCTTTTGACAAAAAAAAAAGGCTTCTTCTCTTTCACTTCAATCTTTCTCCTCCAAGTTCGGCTCCCTCCCCCATGAAATTAACTGATACATTTCCATGATGTGGGGGGATAATAGGAGGAGGGGAATTCAGAGATGAATTTTGAATAGCTGAAGCAGGCAATATTGTGATAAATAAAGTCAGATTACTGCTGGGGACTTATGCATGATCAATAATCCATCTCTCCTTACCTAATTAATGCAAATTAAAATTGTTGCTCCCCTGCTTTGCAGTGACATTTTGTTTCGCAAACATACTTCCCCTGCATGTGAAATTCAGAAAATAGCCGCGTAGGGAGAGAAGCAAGGATTTCATGTGCTGTCGTGATCTTTGGGGACTCAATGCCATGGGTTGCCTTCCTATCAAAAAACTGTTTTGAAGGCAAAGGGCAGTAAAGGGAGATAAGGGCAAGGTGAAAATGCATTGTTCTCCCTTGCTAAGGATCTATCCATTCAATCCTGCTGTATCAGAGATGGAAAGCAATGTCTGTGAAAGACATTAGATTTCAATAGACCTAGAGCTCAATCCTGAGCACTCCAGCACCAGTAGTACACTCACACTGGTTCATGCTAGCCTCCATAGCCACCTCCATATTTCTTCCAGTTTATTCTGTTTGCTCCTGTGATGGAGACACTGGGAAGCAAGCAGAAGATGGGGTATGTAAAGAAGAGATGGGGTGACAATCTAGAGCAGTGTCGGGAGCCAACAGTGGGTCGCCAGCCAATTTCAGGTGGGTCGCAAAGCACCTAGAGCAGCCACATTGGAAAAAAGATGAGGTGCTGGAAAGGGGGAGGGTCATGTGGTTGTTTTGCTTGTGTCAAGGTTGTAAATAGGCTTTTTTTCTTTCTGATTCACTTTGCTGTTGGAAAATGGCTGAGAAATAACCCAACTTATCGCTGCAATCTCAGGAAAGCAGCAGGCTCTGGTGTCATAATGGCGGCACTTCCAGGCATAACATAACTTCTGGTGGGTCCTAGACAGATTGTCATTCTAAAAAGTGGGTCCCAGTGCTAAAAGGTTTGAGAACCTCTTATCTAGAGGATCCCCTAAGATGGAGGAAGATAGGGGTGCAGATGTGGGCATGGTAACACAAGTGCTCTAACACAGGTGGCAAAGTGACACACTGGCATGCTGGGCGCATGAACCAGCACTGGGGAAGCTAGTGCTGCTGCTGCCCTGTTGCCAGATATGCTCAGGAGAAAGGAAGAAGGCAGCTGGAAAGAGGACGGGGGCTTACAGGGGTGGAGATCTGGAAGGCAGTTGCAGGGTTGTTGTTGTTTTGAGTGCTCAGAGCAGACCAAGATCACAAAAAGCAAGTGGGAGTGAGGTGAGTCAAGGGAAGGTCATCATCACCAGCCAAGACCATTCTTTTGGCCTGGCTTGAAGCGCACAGTGCTATGTCATTATAATGGCTGCGTTCAGCTTATTTTTGAGATTTGTGATGCTGTGTTGATGGAGTGCTGATTCTTATTGATTGTGAGCAACTCTGGCTTGTTCCATGCCGCAGCACCTTCCTCACAATTGATCTGAGGACCCCAACTCCCTGTGCCTGGGATTAGGATAACACCCTGGGGAGCAGGGAGTTTCCCTCCCCAAAAAGGACCATGTGCCTTGGGAAGGGTGGTGGTGGTTCACAGATATATTGTTAACTCTGTCTGAGCCATTCTTCATTTCCTCAATTTCTGGCTTAGCCAGGCCAGCACAGAAGGGAAGCTGGAATCAGGGGCATGGAGAAGAGACTGGACAAGTTCTTAGAATCCAGGGAAGTAGCTGGGGCCTAGAGGAACCACTGACGCCAGACTGTAGTGAGAGCCGAGGGGAAAGGGAAGGGCAACATTGAGGGGTGTGTGGATTTGGGGGGGGGGCGGCCAGCGCTGTGAAACTGAGGAAATAAAGAATCAGTCGCAGATCTAGGGGGTGCAAGGGGGGGCACGAGCCATGGGCACCATCTTGGGAGTGGGTGCCGTAACCATGGCGCACCACGCCCCCAAAATGGCGCCTGCGGCCCGCCCTGCCCCCGCCCAGGCCCTGTGCCGCGTTCTCCTCCCTCCGGCTGGCCTTAAAGAGCCAGCTGGAGTGAGGAGAAGGTGCTGCCGCCCGGTGCCCCCTTCTCCTAGCTCCCGCTGGCTCTTTAAGGCCAGCAGGAGCTAGGAGAACATGTGCCGCGCAGCACCCTGTCCCCCCACTCTAAGAGGCGGGAGGGGGCGCCACACAGCGCCACGTTCTCCTCGCTCCAGCTGGCCTTAAAGAGCCAGCCAGAGCGAGGAGAAGGCGCTGCTGCCCGGCGCCCCCTCCCGCCTCTTAGAGTGGGGGCGGGGCATCGCGTGGCGCCATGTCATGACGTTGCGTGCCCCCATGGGGCGCATTCTGATTGGGCGCCATGGGCGCCCTTTTGACTAGAACCGCCCCTGTGAAGAATGGCTGTTTCCCTCCTTGAATCCACTACTGCCTGGCTTCAATGGTTCCTCCAGGCCCCAATTACTTCCCTAGATTCTAAGAACTTGCCCAGTCTCCTTCACTTTCTCGGTGCCCCTGTTTCCAGCTTCCCTTCTGTGCTGGCATGGCTAAGCCACAGTGATGCTTCCGTGGCTTTTCATGTTTTGCTTCCCTTTTGGTAATATATTATTGTTGCTGCCTTAGACTGTCTGGAAAGTCAGGTTATATACATGTTAAAAATTAAAACAAAGGCATACACACATGCTCACTTGGAAATAAACACTTGGAGATCTTCAAAGCCAGCACCCCACAAAACTCTATGCTATGCATGCCTACTCAGAAGTAAGTCCCATGAAAAGGAGGCATGGTCTGGTGGTTGAACTGAAGGCTGCCTGAGGAATGCTAAGCAGGTGCAGTCCTGAATTCTGGATGGGAGATGGAAAAGCTGATGAAGCTGTCGTGAGCGGTCAGAGCCAGAAGAAGTCGCTGTTGTGACCTCACTGTGGTAAGGTGACGGATTCGCAAGTGATGCCGCAAGAATTGGAAGAGTACGGAGAGTTTCTACGAAAGAATGATTAATAGCTTGGCTGACCTGAATCTGCTCCTCCTGAATTCTCAGAAGGCATACCCAGATGTCAGATATGACACCATGATTCCATTTGGAAGTGAAGGGTTCTAAGAGCATTCGTAGAGCAATTATTGTAAAAATTCTGTTGAAATAAAGATGAGTTTACTAGCCTACCTATGCGAACTGCCTTGAGTCCATAAGACTCTCACAATGTCCTGTGAGAGTCAGTGAGAAAGGTAGTATACAAATACTGTAATTACTACTGCTGCTGCTCCCAATTGTTACTCCCGTGGATAGGATTGCAGCCTCAGTGGAAGGACTTCCAACCATACTTCATGTGTATAACAAACATGACATATTGACATTGTACATATTGACAGTGCACCACAAGCAGAGACCGACCAGGTGTCAAATTTCATCGGAGCGGGGGGGGGGGCAACCCAAAGCAGTCCCTTTCCTCTTGAATGACAAAATAATCATCTCCTTTTTGAAATGTCACCCGTTTTCACTGAAGCGCCTTCTCTCTATTCATTCTCACCCCATCCTGACAAACCGACACTGAAATCTCCAGGAGACGTTTCATCTCAATCAATTAGAAATTAAATGCTTTCTAACAACAATGAGAGGAGGCTTTAATTTTCAAGCTAATTAAATATCAACAATTGGAATGTAGCAGCAGACACTTAACCTGAAGTAACCCCGCTGTTTAGAAAAGAGGAGAATGCTCGGGCTGCAGATGTGAAGTGAGTTGTCGTCATTTTAATATCAGCTGTCACACTCTAGCTCTTCTCCTTTGTCTTGCCGTGCCACAATCATCTTTGCCCGCTTCCTCCAGGCCCGTTCTCGTTTCTGTGGCTGTCAGACGATTAATTAAGTTGGTGCAGATCAGACCGTGTGCTCATGTCCACAGTTGGTGAACCCACGTCAGGTGGGAGCAAAGCCCCAGCTTCCAGGATGAGCAACAAGAATAACACTATCTCACCCACCTCCATGGAGGCATCAATTCTGGTTGCAGTCCTGGAGCTAGCTGACAATTCATTAGAAGCCATTGGGTTATTAACTATGAAAGCATTTTGCTCACTTGAGTAGCCTTGGAAATGGCCAAGGCCCCAGGATCAGGCTTGCCTGTGCCAACACTTAGCACCGGATTCTAACTAACTGGAGATGCAAAGAGAATACTATAAGCATTAAAATGATGCAGGCATATTTATAGCACATGTAAAAGGTAAAGGTTTCCCCACAACTGAATGGTCTAGTCGTGACCGACTCTAGGGGGCAGTGCTCATCTCCGTTTCTGAGCTGAAGAGCCAGCGTTTGTCCGAGGACAGTTTCCATGATCATGTGGCCGACATGACTATACGCCAAGGTGCACGGAACACCATTAGCTTCCCACCAAAGTGGCACCTATTTATCTACTCGCATTTTTAAGTGCTTTCGAACTGCTAGATTGGCAGGAGCTGGGACGAGCGATGGGAGCTCACTCCATTGCGTGGTCTCAAACTGCCAACCTTCCAGTCAGCAAGCACAACAGCTCAGTGGTTTAACCCACAGCGCCACCATGTCCCTATAGCACATGTGGATCACTTCCTATCCAGACCTCCAAAATCCAGACTATTCCAAAATCCAGACATTTTTGTCCAATACTTAAAAAACCTTCTGTACTGTAGTGTGACCTACAAGGTCTTGTGCTCATTCCCGTGTACTGTGCAGGTACAGGCTGTGTTTGATTCTCTGCTCTTTTGTGTGGACTTGCATAGAAATTGTTGAAAACTGTCAGAGGCCAGCAGACACCCGTGTGAGTTATTGTGAAAAGAGCAAGCATTTCTCATTATATTTGTGCAATTATTCCAAAATCCAGACAAATCCAAAATGTAGACACCTTCCTATCCCAAGCAGTCTGGATAAAAGAAACTCAAACTAGAACACTGGTACCCTTGCTGTAGTTGTTGTGGCTTCCTCAAAAGACTTAAAAAAGTAATACTTGCTAAGGGTGCTGGTAATTTTTCATCATTCCCTTTCCAGGAGTGTTTCCTGGGGGACAGTAAATGCCTGATATGTGGTGGGCCCTTGGAGTAGGAAACACAACAGGTGCCTGAGCAAAAATCTTATTAAGGCAAGATATGGAAGCATTCGGAGACATACCTTCCCATCTCTTGCTTTTTTAGGGTTAACCAGATAGGGGTGGTTTAAGCATTTCACACAGCGAGGCTTCTGTGCATGATGGGACCTAGGCATCCAGATATATGTGCCGGTCACTGCACAGACAGTTTCATGCCTGTGCTGGATGCACATGCCTACATGTGTACATACATGTCATGGTCCTGATCAACATGATCCTTCCCTTCATTTGGATGATGAAAATATTGAAGATACAGTCATTCCCCCATATTTGTCGGGTATACTGTCCTGCTGCTACCACAAATACTCAAAACCACAGATAGCAGCAAGTTAGACATGGACAACTACTTTATACTGAGTGGAAACTATTGGGCTATCCATTCCAGTCCTATCTGCACTGACCACCAGCAGCTCTTCAGGGTTTCGGACAGTGATTCATCCTTCTACTGCACTAACCAGGGATTCTTCAAGCAACACATGCACCTTCTTCTGAGCTACAACTCCATCCTCTGGTTATTTTCCTAGTGCAAGGCATTCTGGCCCAACTCAACCTGATCCCTCATGCAGGAGTTCTGCACCTTCATGACAGACACCGCTCGGACAGGGCAACATGAGGTTCTCTGTTTGCGCTCTCAACAACGGTGCAGTTTTGGAGGCAGAAGAGGCCCAACACGTCATGAACTTTGGAGATAAGATTTTATTCTGAGCACTGAAGTCAACTTTCCATTATCTCCATTATCTCCAAATATGGATATTTCCATTATCTCCTTCAGGCCAGATCCAGAGAGCACTGTTTCCCTCTGCCTGGTGACTCACACTTACTGTTCCACCTCGGAGCATTGGGAAAGCCATGACTACAGCCCTCAAGTGTTGCCGCAGCCAGCTGCTTCCCAGTTTTGTCACACCAGCAGGCTGTGCACGCAGTGTTCTGGGCAGGTGTGGCTGGCCGCAGTGACACTTGGGGGCTGTAGTAGTGGCTTTCCCAATGCTCCCCGGCAGAATGAAAAGTGCCAGTCGCACTGGGGAGCCTTTTAGGTGCTGCAGCAGTCTCCAGTTTGGGGACTGCTGCATTATGATAAGCCCTGAGGATGGGCAGCCCAATCCTGCGCTGCCTGGCTCCTCCAAAACGGATACCGCTGCATTCAGCAGAAGCCATGGAAGCCACAGGAGTCTCCTTGAGGGAAGGGGACATCCCCCCGGGGAAAGCCCTGGGCACCGCAATGGGCCCACTTGAGTCTATTCTATTTAATCTACTTGATTCTGCTTGAGTCCATTGAGTCTAATAGCATATTGAGAAAATAGGCAATTTTGCCAGTAAGAGACTGGAGCTGGCCTGTGTCATGCTGCCCATCCTGATGCATGCATTCAGGAACTGGCATTGAAAATCACCACCAGCTCACCCCCCCCAAGCAGGGCCATTCCTCCCCTCCCCCTCCCCTCTGCCCCAATGGACCTTACCGCTGGAGTGCTGTCCGTCCATACTACTTGCACTGAGGCACAGTGCCGACTGGTATCGCCCCAGCGCGGGTGGTACTTATTCTCTGGGTGCCATAAACATACTTTCTAGCAGTATGAATGTACCACTGGTGATAAAACCCATAGAACTGGGCCCTTAGTCTTTTTTTGGGGGGGGGAGGGCATGGATTTGAACCGGAACTGCTGGCCTGCATTCTGGTACCTTTTTTCCTCTTCCTTCATTGTGGTTTATTATTTTCCTTTGTGCTTTTCACTTAATCTGCTTAACCAACTTGGTTGAACAAAACATGCAGGAGGGATGATTTCCTTGGCATCGCACTCGCTCAGTATTGCTAATAGCATAGTTGCTCCTGTGTTTAATAAAAGAGGCTGACAGGAAAATTCAGGCTAACAGAATTATTTCCTTATTAAAGTGATAGGTTGATTTCCCCCCCCCCCCGATATTTATTCATGCTGCCAGGCTTGTCTGCAGCTGCAGTTCTTATTATTTCCATTCTGCATGTAATTAGGTGGCAAACGGGCTCTGTCCAAATAGCATTTGGTGGCTTGGCTGCCTTTGCCATGTGCTGCAACCGCGGTTGAAGCCTTCCCCTGCAGGCTGCGAAAGCAACCAGGGGGGTTGTGCTTGCGTTACATGACTCACTGGATCATGCGCTGGCTCAGTCCCAGAAGGAGACTTCTCCTCGGAGGGCATGTTCAAAGGGTGGCTTCCTGAAATCCCAAATGAGAGTCGTAGTGGGTGATGAGGGTGTGGGAAAGGCACGGGAAACTGCATTGCCATCAGTTGTTGTTAAAAAGAAGCTCCGCGTCTTCGACATAGCCATGACAGAAAGAAAGCAGCAGGTGATGCTTTCCCTATCAAGGAGATGCTGCCAGAAAGAAAGCTTCGTCTGTCGACATCTGTTTTCCACATAGCTGCTCAAGGCTTCCAACTGTAAACGATGACAGTTCTAGTGGGAAATCTCTCTTGGGGGAAAGCAGTTGCCAGCCACATGGGTACTGCCATCTATCCTGGACCCAGAAATGGTCCTTCTCTACTTGTGCAGCAGTCTGGGACCTGCACAGAGAGAGTAGCCTGGATCTCTAAAATGAACACTCTCCATCCCATCCCGGCCCATGACTGTGCTTTGCACATTATCAGGGTGATACATAGTAGCTGGGATGTATTTTTCTTTTTCTAGGTATATTGGAAAGTTCAGGTAGTGGCTCTGAAATATTCAGCCACTGGAAATGAAACAGATATGAGATTTTGGGGGTTTCCATTTTGATTGGCTTCTTAACTGCTAAAATCACATCTGCATGGATTAGAAGGGATATTTTACTTCAGTTTTAAACACACACACACAGAGAGAGGGGGGGGGAGTAGGGTTACAAAATGGAGACAGCGTGCCTATACCTTTAACCATTGTATGGAAGAGGGAATTTGGGAAGGTGCAGATCATCATGGGTTTTAAAAGCTGCATCTGGCAAATATATATATATATAGAGAGAGAGAGAGAGAGAGAGAGAGAGAGACACCTGAATTGGCACACACTTCTTCTGTACAATGGTTAGCTGCTCTGTTCCTGTTTGTATCTGGCAAGTCTACTCAGGAGCATCTGTCCTGCAGCTTCAGTAGTATATTAAACATTTCAGATTTTGGAGAAGAAAAATGCACAGACGCATCCCAATGCATAGGAATTGTGGTGGTGTAGACATGGACGAATACCTTGTTTAATTCAGGGGCATCAACTCCTGTGTAGGGAAAGCCTCAGGCCCTTGCCTTCTTTTTTTTAACCAGACCTGCTCCTGCATCTTTAAAAGCAGGCTGAAGGGCAGAAATTCAACAAGTAAAGCTTTTACCACCATGTATCTCTTGGCCAGAAAAAGCTTCACTGGCTGAATTTCCATTTGTGGCACAAGAACAAAGTCAGTTAAAAGAGAGTGGGGGGGGGGCTCCCTTGGCTTATGGGCAGGAAGTGAAGCACACATGTGTGAGGAATGGTTTAGGTTCTGTTATAGATTCTGGTGCTTTTTCCTTGTTCCTGATAATCTCTGTCTTTCTCTTAAAACCCATTAACTTTCTGGTCTTCTTGATTGGGGAAAAATGCTGCAAAACACGGTGGCCACTCTCTGCTGCAGCCATAGAAACCAGAGCGGGGGTCTGCTTAAGGTTCCATAATCTCAGGACACCCCAGTCAAGTAAACAATCCCAGGGCGCAAAACAATCTGCAGTTATCCCGTGGCTTCTTATCTCCCCACGTTTTTCTCTCAAGTATCTGCTGCAGACTCTCAATTGCCCATTGGCCTTCTGTTTGTCCTTGACAACCCTGCTATTCTTACCCAAAGCATTAAGTTTACATTTTCTTGATTGCATCATGTCTCTCTCAACTATTTAATAGACTCTGCCAAATACAAACTCACTCTCCAAGAAAAGTAGTTGCATTTGCTGTTCATTAAGAGGCCACATCTGCCATGTGAAAGCTGAAATAAGCTCAGCAGCGTGTGAGCACGGTCCTATTCGTGTCTACTCAGAGGTAAACCTTTTGTGTTTACCATGTCAAAAATATCTAACTTGATTGTAGGTGCAATCCTAAACTGAGTTAGGCCGGCATAAACTAAGCCAGCAAAGTTTGGCCAGCACAAGGGATACTGTAAAGTATGTTTGGACCATTCTCGGAGTCAGAGAGGCCAGCACACAGATGTGAGCCATTAATTAATTAATTAATTAATTAATTAATTAATTAAATTAATTTTTATCCTGCCTTTCTGCCCCATGGGCACCCAAGGCAGCTTACAACATTAAAATCATCACTTTAAAAACCACAAGTCTAACAATTAAAACAATGTTAAAAACAATATTAAAACGGTTAAAAATTTAAAACAAGCAAGCCCCGTGGATCCTCCTTGACTCCAAGAGGATGGGGATGACTTCCCATCCTCCCTGACTCCAAGAGTAGTCCAAACGTGCTTTATGGTGGCCCTTGTGCTGGCCAAACTTTGCTGGCTTTGCTTATGCCGGCCTAACTCCAGTTTAGGATTGCGCCCTCTGTTGGTGTGTCACTCGCCACCCCCAACAAAAGAGAAACAATTATTTATATATTCCTTTATTTAAAAAAAATACAGTCCAATCATTTGTGGGGCTATGCATTATATAAAGAAACATCAACTCATTACAAATTATTACAAAAAAACTTAGTTTTTGTTGGGTGTTGGCAACTGCTGGTGTGTCACTCAAAACAGTGTGGCATGTCACGTGTTTGACACGCGTGTCATAGGTTTGCCATCACTGTTCTAGTTAAGTGTGTTCAATGGGGCTTGCTCCCAGGAAAGTGAATAGGATTACAGCCTGTAAGGCGTTAATAGTGCAAGCAATGTGTGTCTATTAAAAAGTAAGCCCACTGAGTTTAATGGGGTGTACTTGTACTCCCAGGTAAGGGTGCATAGGATTTCAGCCTAAAAGAAATGCCCAACAGCCCATATGAGCATAAGAGCAGCTCCTTTGAATCAGATGAAATGTCCAGCATCTTGCTTCCCATGGTAGCCAACCAGGTGCCTCCAGGAAGGTTACAAGCAGTACATGAAGGCAGAACTGCCTTCAGTTCCTGCCCCTTATTATTATCTCCCAGCGACTGGCACTGAGGACAGGTATATTGCTTCTGAACATGGAAGTTCCATTTAGTTGTCATTGTTGACGGGTTTATATGCACATCGACTTCTCAGTTTATGTCCTTGAAGCAAAATACTCATAACCCTCTACAGCCCTCACATGCACACACTACACTTTTCACACATAACGGTATCAAGAGATTTTGTCAGATTTTGTTAGATGTATTAGTCTGTTGCAGTAAAAACAACAAGGATTCTCATGGCAGCCTGATTTATTGTGGCATAATTTTCATGGACCAGAGCCCACTTCATCATATATGAAGTTATCACCTAAACTTGTAAGTCTACAATGTAGTCTGAACACATAAAAAAGGAGAGAGAAAAGGCTGTCACTTTTTTTTTTGTAACAAAGTGATGGCAAAACATAAAGAATGCCAGGTTGCGTAATTGTGTCACTGTACAATGCTGAACACAAATGAATACATAATCCAATCAAACAAATGCCTCTTTTCCTATATAAAGATAATCTTCATGTAATGTGTGAAGTTAGGCCAAGAGTCCCACCCAAACTTTAGAGCTGAATATGAATGTATATTACATACATCTACTTAAAAAAATAATTTTACTATATTACCTTAAAATATTTCCTTAGGGCTTGATCCTTTCCTATTTTTCTTTTTCCCCAAAAAAGGTTTCTTTTAGTAATATATTTTTTAAAAAAAAACACCCACAAAAAATGCTTGGAAGAAATAATAAGGTAAAACGACAGACCCACAGTTTGGGAACCATGGTCCTAGGTTAATGTGGATGGGATTGCAGCCCCATTGAATCACATTGTAATACAATCCATGTTAACAGGGATTAGGAAAATGAAACAGTGGAATCACTGCTTGTCCTGTTCAAGATCCATGTGATGTCCAGAATGCTTGAGTTTTCCCCCTATGAAAATGTGCTGGTATCTGTTATTGTCAGAGGGCCAGTTCGGATAATATTTCGAGTCAGGCCCCTCTTTTGTGTCAGGAAGGATCATGGCTGTGAAGACTCCCTGCCCCCAATCCAGAGGCGGAGGAAGGGTGTAGCCCGGGGTGGCACGAGCCATGGGCGCCGGCAGCGGTGGGGCAGCAGGGCGCCATTGCACGGAGTCCGCGGACTAACCCGCGCACTATCTGGCCCTCCCGCCCGCCCTGGCGTCCGTTCCACTCCAAAATGGAGCTATTCCGGACACAGGGAGGTGTGGCTGGGCGATGCACGGGGGCAGGGTGACATGCTGGGGGCGCGGTTTCATCGCCCTGCCATGGGCGCACTCGGGGCTCCGTTCGTCCCTGGGCCCCAATCTAGCATGTTGATGCAACACAGTGTTTGGTGTTTGGTTATTCTAAACAGCCCCTCTATATGGTGGTTTCAATCATACCTAGAAATGAATCACAGCAGTACGTTTTGCAAGCAGCTGCTCCCCTTCGTCATTTGCAGCCAACATTTTGCTCTAGCCACTGGGAATGGCTCTGAAGAGGCGGGGGAGTGGCTGCTTGCAAGCCTGAGTGCTGTGACCCCCCTCTAGGTATGCCTCTGGTTTCAGTACTACTTTCAAATAGTTGTGGAGCTGTGAGTAAAGGGAGGGATTTGGATAAACTGTCCCCCTCATGTGATTAGATCCCAGTGAGCTGATGCAGCAGGTAAGGGGAAGATGTCTACATGCATGTTCCTTCTCCACATGATCAATGAGGGTGGTCAGAGGCTTATCCATGCTGGCCGTGGCAAACCTGCCAAACCTCTCCTGCTATGGAATCTGAGAGTCAAACTAAACATCCCATGGAATGTGCACTGTGGGTTTTGTTTTTTATATATAAGCTACAGAGCATCAAGTGGGGGGAACTGTTGTAGGGGGTTGGGAGCAGTAATGGCATCTAAATGATTTAGCAACAGGTACTCACTTTTGATTGGCACTTGTGTCGGGGCCCGCCCACCGGAAGTGAGGTCATAGCCGGAACCCAGGAACCGCCCCCAGGAACCGCCGCGCATCCTTGATAGGCTGTGCGGTGGCCCGGGAGAAGGCCGGAGAGTCCTGGGCCTTATCTGGGGCCGCCGTGTGGGCTACCGATTCCCCCCCCAGGAACCACCATGCCTCCTTGGGAGGGAGCCCCAGGCAGCCTACCTGCTCACGCTGATGCTGCCGTCGGTCTCCCTCGTTCCGCTGCCTGCCTGCCTGCCTGGCTCTGAGAACATGCAGGCAACTCAAACGTGCAGGCAATTCAAACGTTGCAGGGGGCGGGGCGGAGTGCCGACGGAGTCAACGAGTGGGTGGGCGAATGGGCGGGGCCAGCCCTAATCCTAGGAATGGGTACGCGCGTACCCCCCGCGTACCCGCTACATGACATGTCTGGTTGGGAGGCTTTAGGACCCATGTGCTGCAGTTCTAATAATATATGCCCCCCCACATTATTTAAACAGCAGGAGGAGCGCTTTCACTGTGCCTTGGCTTCCCTGAGGCCTGTTGTTTTATGAAAGGAGGATCCATAAATGGTCCTTCTTCGAGACTGCTTGCATCCTGTTCCCCTTTGAAAAACTGCCACTGGCATCAACCTTCAGTTATACAGCTTGAATGAGGCATGTCTTAAAACATTTCTCTGAGTTTGGCAGGTTAAAAAAAAGAAGAGAAAAGGAAAAGATGAAGGGTTTGAGAGAGAAAGATTATTTGAATGGTGGATTTTTTTTCCCAATGGTATCAGACAGTCGAGCTATCAAAGGAAGCTTCTGTCATTCCATCAGCACAGGTGTTGCAAGAAAAAATTGATTACAGATGGGGCTGCTGGCTGGGTCCTTGGGTTGCCTGTTCTTTTAAATGCAGCCACTAGCCCCAGTTCTCCAATTGTTTCCTTGTCCACTCTATGATGAGGGGAAAGTCCAGAGGTCCAGCAGCTATGTACTCTTTTTGTTATCGGCAGAATATCCAGCTAAGGTTATGAGAACCTTAACAGCAAATTAGCCTCCTGCTTATAGGCTACTGCAGTGGGTCCCAAACGTTTTTGACTGGCAGTTACCTTGATCTACTTGGCCATTGGCTGAAACTTCTCATTAGAGCTACAATTCTGCATGCTTTGCATAAGGTGGCAATTTTTTTGTGAGGATTCCGAAGCTCCCTGACTAGATTCCATATTTCCCTGGGAAGCCATGGCTCACAGTTTGGGAACCACTGGGGGTACTGGCTCAGCTACATCTCTTTGCAGCCAAAATGAAATGGAGGGAGTTCCTGAAACACTTGGCACCTTTGTAGTCAGTTCTGCTAAAACACAGAACCTGAATGTAATCAGTCACAGTGCGCAATCCTAACCTACGTTCCAGAACCAGGGTAAGGCCAATGCAGCTCTGAGGTAAGGGAACAAACATTCCCTTATCTTGAGGAGGCCTCCGTGACTACTGCTCCACTGCAGGATGCAGAACAGGCCCCATGGGCACAGCTATGCCAGTGCTGGAACATTGGTTTGGATTGCTCCCACAGTTGCCACCTTCCTTCATGGCAGGGCTTCCTATATGGTTAGTGCAACAGGCAAAAATTCAACAGGATCTGCTTCCCCACTCATGTATTTCTTTGACAAGAATAGCTAGAACCACTGAATGGGTACTGGTGCTAGCTGTGTACTGTTCAAGCCAGAATCAGGCCATCCATGAGACCAACTGAAGCTATTGCCTCAGGCAGGAGATTGGTGAGGGGCACCCTTCTCTGTCCACTGTTTTGCCTCTGCTGCTCTTCTATGACCTGGATTGGAAAAGGAAGAGGGGAAATGTGGCGGGGAGGAAAGTTATGAACTAGAATATGGGTGTCAAACACAAGGCCCATGACCTGTATGCGTCCCCCAGAAGCTCTTTATCTGGCCCTCAGGCTCTCCCCGGAATATGATCAGCTGTGCTGCTTTGCAGTGCTGAGGTGTCCCTGCTGAAAGAGCACCCTGTGTGATAATGGCTCTCCATTATCTTTAAAATAGGAGTATTTACTTTTATGTCATTTGCAGCTAATGATTCCACATGAGAATAAAGTACTTTTTTCTGGTTATGAGCAGCTTAATGACAACACTTCCTGCTTCATGACATCACTTCCAGCCCTTAGCAGGCATCTTGAATGCGGTTCAGCCCTCATTATGAAACAGATTTGACACCCCTGAGCTAGAAGTTTGGAGAGTGGGAGGAGCAGAGGTTGGCATTGGTAAAGGGGGGAGGCATTTGACATCCCGCTTCAGGCCTTGGAAGATCTTCGGCCAGTTCTGGTTCAAGCCATAGAAAAGAACAGTGCCAATTGCAGAAGATCTCTATTACCCCACATGCTGTAGCATACTCATGCTTCCTGAGAAATGCAGTCTCTTGACTGCTGGTCACGATGCACCCACATCCAATCTGGGAGAAAAAGGGAATAAGAGCCTGGAGGTAAACAAAATGTATATACAGGCAGGCCCTAGTATCCACTGATTCGGTATCCATGGTTTCATCTATTAAAAAGACAAAAAGATAAAAGTTTCCCATGACCAAATGATCTAGTCGTGACCGACTATAGGGGACGGTGCTCATCTCTGTTTCTAAGCCAAAGAGCCGGCGTTTGTTCGAGGACAAGCTTCCGTGGTCATGTGGCCAGCATGACTATACACCATAGTGCACAGAACGCGGTTACCTTCCCACCAAAGTGGTGCCTATTTATCTACTTGCATTTTTAGGTGCTTTTGAACTGTTAGGTTGGCAGAAGCTGGGACAAGCAACGGGAGCTCACTCGGTCATGCAATTTTGAACTCCCAACTTTCCGGTCAGAAAGCTCAGCAGCAGCAATTTAACCCACAGCGCCACCATGTCCCTATATTAAAAAGATAAAGGAACATTAAACAAATCTCTTTTTGTTCCCCTATCTTTTTAATTTAAAAAAAGAGATTTGTTTAATTAAAAAAATAGGGGAACATTAAATAAATCTCCTTTTTTTTACCGTGTTGCAGCAAAACACTGATGTTTAACAAGGCATGTCTTTAACAAGGCATCCCCAGTGTCCATGGTATGGTCTGGAATGGAACCCCAGGGGCATGCCTGTACAGTTTATTGAAGGGTTATGTTTACAATAAGAAGGAGTAGGAGAGGCATGGAAAAAGGCAACCCAGTAGCAAATCACTGACAGTGACTAGTACAGTGGTGCAGCTTCTGGCAGAGAGAGCAGTATCTCATTTCCAGTATGGGAATGAATGAGGAGACACGAGCTCCATGGAAGTATGCAGGGCTACATTTTCCTTGATTCCAATTGCTTGTGTGGAAATACAGAGTCTACTGCAAATGGTGGGGCGGGGGGCAGGGGGCGGGGGGACGGACGGACAGGATAAAGCAACTTTACAGAGAGTTGTGGAGAACCTAAAAGAGCTGACTGAGAAGCAACTGTAACTGCAGCTTGACTCAGGCTGCAATCCTTTACACACTTTCCTGGAAATAATCCCACTGAAGGTAATGGGTCTTACTTCTGTGTAGACATGCATAAGATTGTACAGTTTTGAGTCAGCCTTGGGTTGTTGGGGAGGGGGGTTGAGGTCAGGTTTCACACCATTGGATAAGGCAATGGGAAAGTTAAACTCTTCATCCTATCAAACCTCATAAAAAGGGATGCCTAGATTGGCATTGTGGGGGCGTGGCCATGTCGGAAGAGGCTACGTCACGGGGTGTAGCTACTCAGCACCCCCAATGTTCAGGGCAAGTCGGTGCCCCTGATTGTGAATGTTTTCTTCCAGAACCTGTGGATTTAACTGCCCATTGCTACCATGGCCCTCTAGTCCCAGGAGATGAACAAGGTCACTAAGCCAAGGAAAACTAGCTAGGGAAATGTCTTGGAGGATTAGAGTTTTATTTCATTTTCTCTCTAATTTTAAGAGCTTGTTTTATGTCTGTTGGAACCTTGCCCATTTTCTCTTTTTTTAACTTTCTTCAGGAAGATTCACATGGAAGGATACTACCTTTTCAGTTTTCTTTTACTGGTGGTAGCCACATACCCTTTGTGGAACCCTGTGACAGTGTGTTGTGTCTGCCACAGTCCCCCTGTAAGGCACCCAAGGGTGTATGATGAAGTCAGCTGCATGGGTTATGTGCTCTCTGCCGTCTGTGAATGGTAGGCCTTGCCCAATCACAACCGAAGGCCATGAAATTCTGAGCAGCTTTTAGCAATCCTGTTAATCAGAATGCTCTGGTATCTACGTGACACAATGCCAGCATAGAACATGCCAGCTTATATTAAGTTTACCGCCCCTTCAGAGGTTGCAATAAAGAAGCAAAAAATGCATTAAAGCACCTGGGCTTGTAGCCATCTAGTATAGTCAAAGCAATTTAGCTTCAGGTAGTGAAGTCAAGAGTCAGGTCAATCCACTGTTATTTATGGTGGCCGTTCATGTCTTAGGTAGGCCACAAACCCTGGCTATTGGCTGACTTGTCACATACTTCTATTAGAACTTAGATGGACAAGTTCAGGTTGTCCTTGTGAGCCAGTGTGTGTCAATCACCCATTGTGGGTTTTCTTTAGCACCTAATCATAGGCAAATATCAAGGACTCATGACCTTTATTTCCTCCTGACAACAGGTCAGCGAGACTGACTGGAGGAAGACATTTGAGGGGAAAATTGGCAGGGAGGAGAGAAAAGGTTAATTTTCTCCTGTCATTCCTGACCTAGGTTGCTTAATAAGCTCTTCACACTGGGAGGAAGCTAACATTTCAATGGCCTTTCCTTCTTCCTCACACATCGACTCTGGCCAGTAAATGTTCATTCCATCAGGCAAAAATTACTTGTCAAAAAGGAAGTGGAAAGGCTGACCAGACCTTTTGAGAGAAGGGGTCATTGTGCCTGCAGTGGAAAGGACCTCAGCCTCTTGGAATGTGTGGTCAAGCTAACTCATTTATTTGCTCAGAATGAGGAAAACTCATGGGAATACTGTCTACCTGGGAAGCAGCATTACTTTTTGAAATAGGCCTATGTTTCTGACAACCCAGCCTGACACCTGGGCTGGAAAAAGCAGACCAGCTGGCCTGCACCATATTCAGCCCTGGTTAGGAAGCAGTTGTGACGCAACTTGGAGTAAGGGATATACCAGCCACCCCAATAGGACTTCTTGGATCTGGCACTAGCACACATCCAAACAGCCAATGTAAAGCCGACCAGGCCAGAGACAGGGGTCTGGCCTAATTGCTGGAGGCTAGTCTCACACACCTCTCTTCGCCGATCTACCCACAACCTTCCTTCTCCCACCTTCCAATCTACCTTCCCTCCACCCTCCCCCTGCCTAGGGTTACCAGATACATACCAGGACAGAGTTCCAGTACCTTTAACCATTGTATACAAGAGGGAATTTTGACAGGTGCAGCTTTTGAAACCTTTCCATGATGAGCTGCTGCTGCCCAAATTCCCTCTTCTATCCAATGGTTAAAGGTATAGGTATTCTGCCCTATTGCATCTGGTAACCCTACTTATATATGCTGTCTATATAGATTCACCATTCATATGCCAACATTTCAGGCTTCAAATATTCTAGAAGGGAATGGCCCTGTATGGGAGATCTTCAGTGTTGACTGAATACTATCTGAAGCCTCCTTGAAATCAGGGGCGTGTGGTGAGGGTGTGTCAGGTGAGGCAGAACAGCCCGACCAGAGTTCTTTGAAAAGTGCCACCACTGATGTGATCGTGCAAACACTTTACAACCCAGGACTCTGAGCAGCTGGAGCCGGTGGGTTGTAAGTGTTTGCATGATCACAGCCACCACAGTCGCATTAGAGGCACTGAACTCTGGTAGGATGGTTCTGCCTCACAGTCACACCCTCACTGCACATCACTGCTTGAAATGTCCTGCGCTTGCATGGACATTGCATGGATATGGGGAAAGTAAAGAACGGAGTTGGATGCTTGGGGAACATAGTCTTTCATTCCGGATTGATTGGAACACTCTGCCCTCCAGCTCTATGTGCATGTGGGCACACAGACAGACTCTAACATACACTGTGCATGCATCACAAATATTTGCTTCATTATTTGCTCTCATACAGTCAGCTGCTTTGAGGAAGCCTACGGCTGTTTTACTGAGCAGGCAGCTGAAGCGAGTCGCTGAGCTTCTGCCCCCCTTTCTAAATCACCCCCAAATATTCCAATCAGATGGTGGCCACTGACACTGAATATCTGTTACGGGCAATGAACCCTGTCACTCTCTTGCTTCCTCAATGTTTCCAGAAGAGGATGCTGAAATCGAAGGGAGAATGTAGAGAGTTGACTGTTTCTGCAAGAGGAGAAGGGACAGGAAGTCCCCCGATGTAGGAAGGACAACTTGGGTGCTTTCTTAAAACACCTCCAGGAGGCCTTGATAGATCCTGGGGTGCAAGACTGACCCAGAATGAGTGCATCACTATCCTTAAACTCCCCATGTTAATTTATGGAAGCCCACACTGGACTGTTGTATCTGCTGAATTACTAGAGTAATTGGCCGGGTTCAGAGGCCCCACATGAACACCTGGGGAATGTGCAGGGCTGGCACACAGCTTGGGCCTAGGCTCAGGTGACTTAGACATACCTTTTTGTTGAGCCACTGCCCCCACACTGGGTGTTCTCTATGGAAATACCCATACCAGTCACCTGTGTCAGTAATGGCACCTGAGTTGCCGCCATTAAAGGAATCCAGGAATTGATTTGTAAGGCAATCATATAAAAACACTTCTGAGTGTGCCCACTTCTAAATCCAAAGCAAGTCAATTCACCCACTGCCATTCCCACTGGGCATCAGCATATTGAATCTAGCCCCCAAGGTGCCATGAGCAAGGTGCATTGATTGTTGCTTGAAAATGGCTCTAGATCAGTGGTTCTCAAACCTTTTAGCACTGGGACCCACTTTTTAGAATGATAATTTGTCTAAATTATAATTTCCACCAGAAGCGATGTCATGGCTGAAAGTGCCATCATTGTGATGCCAGAGCCTGCAGCTTTCCTGATAATACAGCAATATGTTGGGTTATTTCTCAGCCATTTTCCAATAGCAAAGTGAATTGGAAATTAAAAAGCCTATTTACAACCTTGATACAAGCAATAAACCACACAACCTTCCCCCTTTCCAGCATCCCATCTTCCCATATTTTCAATATGGCTGCCATAGGTGCTTCGCGACCATATGAAATTGCCTCACGACCCACTGGTGGGTCCCAACCCACAGTTTGGGAACCATTCCTCTAGATAACTCAGGTAAGCCGGACCTCATGTGCATGAGCAGAAAAAGCCACTAGCCTATCAGACCTGAAGGAAAATGTCTCTCTATCATTTAACTATCAGTCAACTTCTGTGCATAAACAAAACTCAACTACTGAGGGCCGATCCTATCCAACTTTCTAGCACAGATGCAGCCTCAATGCAACCCTGAGGGAAGGAAACAAATGTTCACATACCTTGAGGAGGACTCCGTGATGGCATCCCCACCACGGGATACAGTACACGTCACATTGCCACAGCTACAGAAGTGCTGGAATGTTGGATAGGGTTGGACCCTGAGTCATTATTCCAAACAAATGCTAGTGGCCACAGCGCCACGCCAGCCAGTGCCCACAGTCTCTAACTGTGGCAGTAGTTGATGTTGCAGGGCACCTCTGGGATCGTATTACACCCATTATTGCTTTTGAAAGGTTGCTCTTAGTTGATGGCTGGATGGGCAATGATCTGGCAGGATTTCACAGCCTTCGCTTTCCTTGTGCATAAGCTCATTTACTGGGGTTGTGCAGTTCATCATCTGCAACATTCTCCCCTGCTGTTCAAAGACGGCTTTGCAGGATCCCTTTGCTACCTCCAAACGGTTGGAGAGGCGTCAGTAATTTCAAACAATGAGACGCTTTCCCTATTTTCACCCAGAACCCATCAGGAATTGTAGACAACCATGTAGATTTCACAACAAACTGGTGTCATTTCATCTGAGTTTGGTTCACCGAGGAAACAAACAATTTGTGAAGGAAGCTGTACACAAAATTCCTTGTGTGCCTCGGATCCTCCCCAAGAGACGGATTGCCTGGCCTCATTACGAAGCGGATGCAAATTCAGTTTGTGGTGAATGTAGCAGGGAATGAGCTGCGAGCCGTTCCCTGGTGCTGTCATTTCGTTTTCCATCACACAACAGGAGCCTCCATTTCTGCAATTTGGCAAAACTGTCAGAACAATTTGATCCGGGAGCAGTGACGACCAACGCTTCCCCACGGTCCAGAGCGTGTCTGCCCTGCGTGTGCCCATTGCGACTCCCTCCATCTTCACATCTTCGGTAATCACATAACCAACAAATCAAGGGAAGGAGGAAAGGGGAGAAACTCCAACAGCACAGGCCAAGGTACGCAAGTTGTTCTTTTGTTTCTAAGCAAGGAAAGTTCAGGGCAATGATTTACAGTTAATCCACATTATCCGCTAGGGTGTTTTCTTCTCAGGCCCTTACCGGATTCAACCAATGAATTTATTTATTTATTATTATGGGCGCAAGCTGCCAGCCATTCCTCTAGGCTTCTAAATAAGCAGGCACCCTCCTCTCCTGCCCTCCCCACACCCAGACAAATTTCACTTTCATTCTAAAGGACTTGGGCTGCAACACAATACACATTTTCCTGGGAGTAAGCCCCATTGAATGGGACATACTTCTGAGTAAGCAAGCACTGGTTGATCACGACAGGGTAGTCTCACCAACCAGAGCTGTCCTCCCCTGGTTGGAACAGGGGAGAAAGAAGGAGAAAACAAAGACTAAGCGCCAAATCCTATCCAACTTTCCAACCCTGATGTAGCCATCCCAATATTATATGTGCTGCATTCTGTGGTGGTGGGGAAGTCATGGAGGCCTCCTCAAAGTAAGGGAAGATTTGTTCTCTTACCTTGTTGCTGCATTGCGGCTCCATTGGTGCTGGAAAGTTAGATAGGATTGGGCCCTAAGTGGGGCAGGAAAGGTGCTGTCAACTCCCCCATCTTATACAGCACACCCATCCCCAGGAGTAAGCGCCATTGAACACAATGGGACTTACTTCTAAGTACGCACCATGAATACACTTGTGCCAGAGACCCCTTTCCAGCTTCTACCTTCTCAATTTCTGCCCCCTTCTTTTTACATTGAGGGAAGGCAGTGAAAATGGTCTTTGGTGAGGGAGGGTATCAGGTGGAGCCTTTTTGTTTGATGAAGCGTTAGCTTTGCACACCTGCAGCAAAGGAGTGCAGCATCTCTTGCAATCCCCCACCCCAACCAT
>JAJKFI010000064.1:3236670-3262711 GCA_029204185.1 Lerista edwardsae
CCAGTTGAGAGGGCTTTCGTTTGAATTCTTTTGATTTGATATGGTAACTGCGCTGGTAAGGAACTGGACTACAGAGATAATGTATGATGTTATCACCACGTATCCAGGAACACACCTTAACCACTGCAGTTGAAGAGGTCTGTCCAGTGGTACAGACCCCTTTAGGGAAAACGTTGACTGGAACCATAGCGTAGAATATTGACCGCAACTCTAGTGAGGACTGCTGGAGGCTGCTGGGGGTCTCCTCAGGGTAATGGTGTCATTCCATATCCAGTGGTGTCATTCAAATGATTTAGGAACAGGAACTCACTTTTGGTTGGCACTTGTCAGGAACCTGGAAACAGCCACGGAGCCCGTTAGGATCTGGAACGCCCGTTCTGGTCTATTCCCCCTGAATGACATCACTGGACATATCAATCATTGGCGCGTTGCTCCATACAGGCAGATCCTTCAGGAAGAGGCTCAGAATTTGAGCCTGCTCATTGATCCCACCCCTCCTCCATCCCACTCTCCTGCTGCTCTGTTCAACTCTCTCCCCACCTCCCTCCACCCACCCACCCACCCACCCGTGCTGGCTTACCTGCTCTAGTGGGTGTTCGAGAGCCTGCTGGCGCAGAAGAGGTGGTTGCAGCCTCCCTGGCAGTGGGTCCACTGCCCTTATCAGCAGAGGTTGCTTTATGACAACTGTAAAGCAGCCCCCACTAGCAGAGCTCAAGTTATGCCTCTAGTGTCAGGATTGGGGCATTACATATCTCCTGATTGGCCTTTGGAATGCCCCTTCAGTATAGCATACATACAGCCTACACCTTTTTAATGCGGATGTATAAGCTCTGATGGTGGGGGCTATGATTGGGGCTAAAGGCAAGAAACAGACTTTTCCTCTGCCCTGTATATTCTCATCCTAACCAAGTATTTGAACAGTGAGGATGGGAATCTTTGGAGGCAGAGGAAGGTTCTTGTGTGATTTACTGTGCTGTAAAATATGGTTCTTATTTCAAATGTTTAGACGCAGCACCTCAATAGAAGGAAGTCTGGAAACTCCCATTCTATATAAGGGTCTGAACGAGGAATTGTTTCAAAGTAAAGTCATGGTCACAGTGTTTTATTTTTAAATTCTCAAGGTCGTTGGATTTATTGGCTGAACTTCTTTTTTATCAGGCACGACTGAATAAAAATGATAGATATCTTTGCTTGCTTTACAACATCCTTCTATGGTTATTAAGGTCTCTAAAAATGTTTTCTTTTAAAAAAGGAAGAAAGAAAGAGAAAGAGAAAATCCAATAGAATCTTGGCAAATGACGGATCACGGGAGATAATCCATCTTGTCAGTCCAGGACTGCATAACCTTGATGTCATTGCATATTCCTTTCCCTGGCCAAAATTTACAATTTGCCTACCTGGCTACAGGATAGAATATTTGAGAGCTCATGTGTTAGTTTTCTTCTGATGGAGCATGAGCCTATCTGTTTGGTAGACTCAGCAGGACCTCATGTAACCTTTTCTGTCATTGTGTCTAGTCTTCTGAGATGGGAGAAGTGGACTGGCCATCAGCATTTTATTGACTACTTGACTTCTGATTAACAAAATTGTCTACATTACAACAAGAAAGATGTAAGAAAGCAGCAAATTTAATATATCTGAGGTAGCATCCCCTGCCCTACAAATCTCTAACCGAGTCAACACCCTCACCTTGTTCTGGTCATGTCCAGAGCTGTTCTGGGGCCCTGCCGGAGCTGCAAAACACCACATGCAGCCTCTGCGGGCCTCAGAAAAGCCTTCAGAAGTGTTGGAAAGTCATTTCCAGTTTTTGCCAAAAACCAGACATGGCCTTCTGATGACAACCTCTAAGGCCTTCTGATGACAACCTCAGAAAGCTCCCTGAACCCAACTGGAATGAAGTTCTGGTCACATCTGGGAGGTCATTAAGGGTCCTTACCCATATGTTTGGAACCTGCAGTTAGTCAAAACCATGGGTTCCAAATCTTCAGGTAAACCATCTGGACCTGTACTTTTGATGAACAAATCTAGAAGGTCTTCAGTCCAGTTCTTAATCATCTTTGGAACATTGACTTATAGAGCTGGATAACAATTTGCTTGGCTGCCAGTGAAGTTCTGAAAATCTAGAGCAGTCTAGAATAGAGCAGTTTTTGGAAACACTCAGATTGCAGGAAGGTTTCCACAGACAAAATTATATACCGGCAGGCCCCTGTATCCACTGATTTGGTATTCATGGTTTCAGTTATCCAAGGATACCATGAATTCTGGGACTGCTATTAGGGGATAGGGGAACATCAAACAAATATTTTTTTACCTTGTTGCAACAAAACCACTATCTTTAGTTCCCCTATCTTTAAAAAGGCATCCCCAGTATCCACAGTTTCAGGTTTCCACAGTGGGGTCTGGAACGGAACCCCAGCAGATACTGGGGCATGCCTCTAGTAAGAATTCTAGTTTCAAAGAAAACACTGATGCACAATCCTAACACTGACAGCCAATTCTCATGGCCTGTGCTGTATCCAGCACAGGTTAGGAGGCAACTGGAGCTATTCTTGAGGTTCGGGGATATTTTCCTCTTACCTTAAGTAACACACCAGCCTTGCCCTATAGAGCTTCTTGGACCTGTGCCAGCTATTTAGCTGGTGCAAATCTGGGAATCCCAGTATAACGCCAAGCAGCCTGGAGGCAGGCAGGTATGATACGGAGGCCGGCACCACCACTCTACCTCCCTCCCAGGCCCGATCCACCCCTGTCCCGCCCTCCCCCCACAGGAATGCCACCTCCCCACCACACTCTCACGCCCCTGCACCCATTGGCACAACCTTACCTGTGCCAGCTGGCATTGCTCCTGTATGCAGCACTGGCAGGCTGGTGCAGGCCATTGGGCTGGGGCTGCTGGCTCACAGTAGTCACAAACATCATTTATTTCTGACACGCTGAGTCATCACAGGGGTGACAGCACTGGCGGACTGCCCAATCCTGACATAATAAGGCCGACATAGCAGGGCTGTATCCTAACGCCCATTAGGGGGCAGCAGCAGCCATGTGCAGGACAAGGGGAGGTTTTCCTCTTGCACCCGCGTAAGCCTCGGTCATCCTTATGGGCCTGCTCAGATCTACACCTGCCGTTTTGCAGGCGCAGATCAACATGCACAGGAGTGGCCCGAATCAGGGCCGCCCTGGTCGGGGACAGGCTTTAGGATGTGGCACTACAGCTGTCCTGCATTGCTGTCCCCATCACCGCCCACTGCACCGCCCAGTTACGCCCCCAGCACGACTCTGGAACGCCCTCGTGGAGCCCCTGCACCGACCGAGCTCCGCCGATGCTCAACCGGCGCAAGGCCAGCACTGCTGACAGTCATAGCGGTGCCCAAGCATCGGCACTGCTGCTTGCGCCAGTCCAGTCCATGCCGCTGATACTGATGCTCTTGACGGCACGTTTGAAACCGTGCAATCAAGCTGGATCCCTTGGCAGAGCAATTCCAAAACTCAGAACAGTCACAGGCAAAGTATGCATTTTCAGTAAGCCCTTATCATTGTCTCCATGGTTTGGGCAGCTTCTGCAGCATTTTGTCTGCAATCTTCAGTCCAATGGCCTTCAAATAGTTTGTGTCAAGTTTAAGACCATTTGAAATGAATGTATATAAGATTATAGCTGTTCCCAGGAGAAAGGGCGAAAGTTTGAGATTGTCTAATATTTTGGGAGGTTCTGAGGAAGTCCTGTAAGTGCATCAGGGCCAAACTTCTGAGGTGTTCAGGTACAGCTATAATTTGCCTTGAGGCTATTTCTGGTAACACATAAATCCCACTGCAAATCCACAAAGGAAGAGAACTTGTCTAGGAGCCCGTTATTTGAGATAAAGCTAGAATTTCACATTCAGCCCACTTTTTCCACCAGATTTGCTTTTGAGGAATGCAAACATCCAGGGCTTATTCTAGAGTTTTGCATTTTGGACTAATTCTCATACCATCTGATCCCTGCTCAAGAATTTGGTAACTCACAATAACTTTTCTGTTACATCTTCCCAGAAGGTTCAAAATTGAGTTACTGACAGTGGGGAAAGAGAACAGGTTACAGCAGATGTATGTAATTTATAGTGCAATCCTACACCCAAACAAGCTCTATGCCCAACATCTGAACCACGTCTACCATATAAATAATCCCATCCAAAGAGGGAGGTAGAAACAAGAGCCCAACTAACCCAACAGTGGCACAGCCCTCCCAGCAACTTTGCCAGCAGCTATGGGAATACCAACACCACCCAGCAATAATGGTGCAGCAACCTGATGACAACCCCAGATTGGTCAGATGTGCAATGTGCAAACCAGCATTGCCACACATTGCAGACCATGGATGCTGCCGCTTGGCCAGCATCCCTGGAAGCCCACTGCCCACTATACTGCAAAGTGGCAGCACCATGGCTGCTTCGTGTCAATCAGACATGCAATGAACCCCAGGAGCTGGTTGTCCTCCTGCAACTAGACAGGCGACTCAAGGACTGGTACCATGGCTTGCTCATCCCATGGCACTGCTTTCTGCATTGGTGCAAATCCCAGCAGCTTCTCCTACGCTGGCATACCTTGCTCAGTGCACAGCAGGAACTCCAGCCAAGGCCTCGTTTATCAGAAGGTATCCTGTCTGTAGGAACCCTCTCAAGCCTCTCAAGGTTTTGGTGCCATGCCCACTTTATTTCCAGAGGGAGTCAGGATTTCCTATCTGCTTCTTTGGGGCGATCCCAGATGAGTATAGTCAAAGATTAAGAAAAAAGATGATGTGAAATGGGCCTAGTTAACAGAAGCGCAGTGGGGCTCCAAGACCAATAGCACCTGCAAGATCCTTTTCTCTACATACACAGCTGCCCCATGGCTTTCCAAATGTGGGTATTTGAGTCCTGGAACTTACAACTAGTTCATTATGGCTATGACGAATTGTCTTGTTGCTCCGATTCATTCAGCTTATATCCATCCTTGACGGTTGCTCTGATGAGGGATTGTGAAGATGGTTCCAGGGTCCAGGTAATCTGTACCAGGATAAGGTATGTGAGATAAGTGTATGCTGAAACGAAAGGATTTCCATGGAGTAATGACTCACCACACAGTGTAGTGTGGTAATTGGCTGGGTTTTATTATGTACCTGGGAGATAATATCAAGGCAGAAGAGAGGAAAAATGGTAGTTACTCTCTCCAAATAATTTGGAGTCAAATCCTCTTACATACTACAGCACTATTCTGCAAAAGGAAAAACAAAGTCTGGATTTTGTTATTAGGATATAGTCTACAAGTGTACATTAAATTAATGCACTTTTCATCGCAATAGAATTAAAAGTTGCACTGCCAGCTCTCCAGCCAACAGCACAGCATCATGCATAAATCACAGCAATGTCTCTAATGTACAATGATTATCATGCAAGTAATATTTGCTGGCTTAGCTTGCAATTCCTTACTTTTGTGGGCATGACTTCTGGCAAAATAAATAACTAAATCTGGATAACAACTTTTAACACTTGAAGCAGACTTCTTGTCAGATAATGAGTGCCATCTGTGGGCATAGTTTGCATTTGCTACCTGGACGGAAGAGTCTTGCACAGAAAGTGCTGGTGGGTCTTGGGATGCACCCGAGGCCGCAATCTTATCCACTCTTACCTGGGAGTAGGCAAGTGATGTCATTCAGGGGGAACGGACCAGAACGGGCGTTCCGGATCCTAACGGGCTCCATGGCTGGTTCCGGGTTCCCGACAAGTGCCAATCAAAAGTGAGTTCCTGTTCCTAAATCATTTGAATGACACCACTGGAGTAGGCCCTTGGGCTATAATGGGATTTACTTTGGCGTATATATGCATAGGATTGGGCTTTAAGAAGGCAAAAATGTGACTAGGAAGTATCTGCTATGGTTTGTAAAGAATGATTACAAACAAAACACGCAAGAAGAAAAAGTATTTCTGCCTGTAGCGGCACTCACAGCAGGCTGGGGGTTCTTTGGGATCTGAGGAAGGAGCCAGTCCAGTCCAAGGCTGAGGGAGTAAGGCTCTTTTTTCAGAAACAAAGCAAGGCAAACAAAAGACAACTTACAAGGTGCTGGCAGGGTGGTGTGGAGGGTCAGGGGGCTACTGCGAAGTTGTGCAAGGCTATATTACAAGGTGCTGGGCAAGAGGTTTAGTTGAGAGGGTTAAAGCCTTCATTTGCCCAAAGATAAGATCTGAAGGTCGCCAGTTCGACAACACCAGAAGTCTCCATGAGCGGCAGACCTTGAGAAGTGCGACTGATAAGAGCTGTCTTCAGCTGCCTGTGAGAGAGGAGTTGTGCTGGGCCAGTTGTTTCTTTGGTGGGAGCAGCCAGCAGCTGGAGGCAAGTGTGTGGCCAGAAAGAAGGACTAAACCACAAAAGTTCCATCTGTATGTTGTTGTAGTTCTTGAAAGATAGAACTTCTTCGTAATTTGTAAAAAAAAAAAACCCTTGTGGGTTTAGACATAAAGCCTGCCTATGTAAACCAGCCTTGAATTAAAGCCAGAGGAGCAATCTAATGGCCAAAGAAAGGTGGTATATAAATACTTGCATTATTGTTGTTGTTGTTGTTATATGGGGAAGTGCTCAGTTAATTAGTGCTTAATTGGCTAGAACAATGAATAACTAATAATAGAGCTGTTACGGGTGTGATCAGACTTCAAGCAGATGGGAAACAAGGATGTTCTCACAGCCAGGGAGAGTGGCCTTTGCCCACAGGTGATAGTAATGAGGACTGGAGGATGGACTTGTCCAATCCACATTGGCCAGGGCCCTTGGTTTGTGGCCAGGTCCCTGCTGCCTTCCCTAACAACAGAACCGGCGAGGACTCTGGGATGTTGGGAGGCAGACAGATGGTTTCTGGGCCCTGCACAAGAAGCAATGGCTGGAACACTGAAAAGCCATCCAGATGCATGTTCTGATCTTGAGAGAGAGAGAGAGAGAGAGAGAGAGAGAGAGAGAGAGAGAGAGAGAGAGAGAGAGACCCCAAATGGGTAAAGTGATACCTTAATGGGCCCACTAATGTTGGTGAAACAGTATCCAAGCTGTTGAGTCTCAAGTACTTTAGATCATTCTAGGTTGTTTGTGGTCTAACGACAAAGCATTTGTTTTGCTTCAAACATCCATTATTCAGAAGCTGAAGCAAAATTAGTTAGGCAACCAGATAAATATAGGATTATTGACAACATTAACATCCCTGCCAAAGGAACCACGGGTGGGATTAGTGAGACGATTAATAGCACAATCTGTGCATCTTGATTCAAAGTAATTGCCGGGTCGGGGTGCAGAGGAATGCAGTTTAGGACATGGGTGTGATGCTGTAAGCTGGTACCTGTCCTACGTTTTATTCCATGGGTGTTGCGTTTTGAATAACATTGTTTTTATAATGAATGTAATGATTTAAGTTTAACCGTGATATGTAATTCATCTAAGGAACAGACTATACAGTTGAGACGATACAGTACCAGGTTATAAAAGAGCAGTTTGGTACTGGAAATACAGAGCGGTGTCTGAATATGGTTTATGAGATCAATATTTTTTTCCGTGAGGATGTTGTACTTACCGGTTGTTGCAATACGAGATTGTATATTCCATGATTGCTTTTTGTGCCACCTGCTCTGCTGAAGGGAGCTACAGAGATCCACACATGCGGTACAACATTATCAGGTTATTCTCGCATCTCCAGAAAATACCAGAGGGAGAAAGAAGCCTCCTGAGTCATCTTGCACACATCATATCAACCTATACCGAGTCAGTCCATCGATCCATCAATATCCGTATTGTCTGCACTAGCTGGTAGTGATACTCTAGGACAGCAATTTTCAACCAGTGTGCCACGGCACATTGGTGTGCCATGAATGTTCTGCAGGTGCGCTGCGGGACTTTTGAGGGGGTCATTTATTAGGTAGGGCCATTGAGGGATGTGAGCCCCCCCACCTGCAGCACTGTGTGCCTTGTCAATTGCCAAAAAACTGATGGTGTGCTTTGACAATTTTAGTCCCTTGTCAGTGTGCCATGAGATGAAAAGGGTTGAAAATCACTGCTCTAGGGTTTCACATGCGGCCCTGTTCTAGTCTTAACCAGGAGATACCAGGGATCCAACCTGGGACATTCTGCATGTACTCTACCACAGCTTCTTCCCCATCTTTTCTCACTGTTCTAGAACAGTGTTATTCAAACTGTGGATTGGGACCCACTTAATTGGTTGCGACCTGATGGCAGGTGAGTCACGGAAAGCTGGGAGCAGCCATCTTGGAAACTGCAGACCTTACTCTTGCTATATTCCTTTTGTGCATGTTCAGTTTGCATTTTCAAGTGAGGTTTTTTTTTAAAAAAATTGTTTTTAGTTCAGTGCTTTTACATAATATTTTGTCCTAATCTTGCTTTCTGACAGAGATGTTTCATAGTTGTGCAATTGCTGCAGTCGAAGAATGCCGGTTTGCATTTCAGGAGTGTCATTTGATTACATCACACTGACACCACTTCCTGCTTGACGATGTCACTTTTGGCTGTGACAGATTTCAGGTTAATGACATCACTTCCGGTGGGTCCCAACACGAGTGCCATTCTAAAAAGCGGGTCTCAGTCTAAAAGGTTTGAGAGCCACTGTTCTAGAACACGCATCACCCTCCTGGAACAGGCTCAGAACTTACAAATAGCTTAGCACCTATACCAAAGCCAGCCCATTAATAACATGGCTTGAAGGCCTCACACAGAGTAGCAAAGTTGGAGGGGGGGGCAAAGTGACAAGAGGTAGACACCCACACCCCACACCGTCCTGCCACTCCCTCCAGCCTGCCACTGAAGTCTCAAAGCAGGTGTGAAGGGTCCCTGGGCAGTGAAAAACCCCATCTTCCTCTAGGGAGGGAAACCCAGCTGTGGCTACTTCTGTCTCTCCATTTCCCTGCACCCCGGCTGCTTAGGAAAGCAGCCAAGTGGGCCAGGAGATGTGGAGCATCCCACTCCTTCCCCTTATCTCCAGCTTTGGCTGCCCTCAGTGCAGCCTCTTTGCTCCTCCCATCTGAAGGGACCTGGAAGAGCTTGGGTGTCAGCATTCCTTGTTGTTCCAGGTCGTTTCAAACAGGACTCGGGCAGAGGGAGGAGACTGTGCCCAGTGAAGCTGGTGGTAGGGGAAAAGGGAAGGAAGGTTTTATTTATTGAGTCAGGGAGAAGAAAGGTGGCCTTTTGTGGCTGAGTCAGGCAGCATGGGAGAACTGGCTCCCTTTTACTCTGTCCTTCTTACAGATCCATATCTGCAAATCACATGGTTGTGTCCAGTGGCGTTATTTATTTTCCCGGCGGGTGGGAAAGCGGCGGAACATGGCGTGACGCAATGGGCGGACTGCTGCTCAAAGGTAAGTCCCGCCCAGCATACCGGGTGAATAATCCCATTGGTTGTGTCTCCAAGGTGGCCAATGAAATTGACCTGCTTCACCCACAAAATAAGATGAAGGTGGCTACAGCCAAGTCCTGTTTAGTTTTTGTTTCTTGCACACAGCTCCATATGCAGCTGCTAATGATCACTGCCGTCACAGTCCAGGGCAGGAAAACCAGGGCAGCCACCACCCATGTCCTGATGCACTGAAAAGCTTCTGTGAACACCTCTTCAGTGCCAGGGGTCGATCTTTCTTCCCTCCCGTTCGTGTCTCTTTTCCTTCCCTCCACCTGGACGCTGCAGGCCTCGCAGTGCTGTTAACCAGAAGTCATCACAGGGCTCCCCCAGCCATTAAGTGATTGTTTTTTACCCAGCGCTTGTGGATGATTCATGTCCCCTGTCAAAGTTAGTCAGAAAGGTCAAGGGATAGCAGAGATAAAATGTTAACACTGTCCAACTTAAATTGCTCTGGTCATGTTCAGTAAAAAAAAAAAAAAATACTCCCTCCCTTTCTTTCTTAAACATTCACTACCTTCTCCTTCCTTCCTTCCTATTTCCTGTCTCTTTCTTATATTTTTTTTTCTTAACCTAGTGCTGGCTGTGAACACTGGTGTGAAATAAAAAGGCATCTGTGCTCACAGATGTAATCAATTGAATTGGCAAGTTGCCTGCGGACACCTATGCGCTGCATATCCAATTACAGTGCGGACGTTTGGTCCTGTACATTCCCCTCTGTCTTTATTTTCTGCTTCTCTATTTTTTCCCCAGCTTGGCTTTAATCTGCTTGTTGTTTTCTGCTTTGCATTTAATAGCAATCAGCTTGCCTATTGCACATACTTTGATCAAACATTCTTTGTATCCAGGACATATCAGAAAGACTGCCAGGCTAATGGGCTCTGGCTTGCACAGTTAATTTGAGCATGGACTGTTAATCAACCCTTTGCATGGTGGCATGCATGCAGGTTGGTGAATACTGCGGTCATTAACTGTAGGCACCCCAACTCTCTCTCTCTCTCTCTCTCTCTCTCTCTCTCTCTCTCTCTCTCTCTCTCTCTCTCACACACACACACACACACACACACACACACACACACACCTCTCTCTCTCTCTCTCACACACACACACACACACACACACACACACACACACACAGAGGGGCGTATCTAGACAAATTGCGCCCATGGCATGCAATGAAATTGCGCCCCCCTGCATGCAATGTCATGACATCACGATGTCGTGACGTCATGACGTTGTAGGGTGTGGCTTCTGCTGCCATATATTTGCAGAGCTAACACACACACAGACAGACATAAACACACACACACACACAAAAACAGACCCAGCCAGGGAAATGCAGCCAGCTCTGCCGGCTGTCCCGTCCCACCTTACCTCTGGAAATCCTGCATGAGGCGCCTCCAGGCCGTCGTGGACATGGCGGGCTCGCGGTTATAAATAAATAACTCATATACCAGGCAGCCCAGGGGAAGGGGAGGGAGGCAAAGTGTCAGGGCAAAAGTGGTGGCTGGGTGGCGAGTGAGGCACTGAGGAGGTGGCAGCAGCGGCTCCCTGAGCGACGGCGGCCTCTACCACTCCGAGTGGTCCACTCGCGCCTCAGAGGAGGGGGGAGACAGGAGGAGGAGGCCGCGAGGGGTGGGGAGAGGAAGCAGCGCCCACCACATAATTGAGGGTGACAGGGCGCCATAAAGTGGCCTTAAAGTGCCAGTGCCGTGGCAGCCAGGAAAAGCCGGCAACTTTAAGGCCACTTTAAGGTGCCCCCGTGGTTTGCAGAGCTGGGGGGCACGGTGGCGGCTTCCTTCCCCAGAGCTGCCGCTCAGGCACTTTAAGTACTCGAGCGGCAGGCTGGGAGGGGAGACGCTGGCACGCCTCCCGGCTCAGGGCACGGGGGGTCGCAAATTTGCGGGTAGGGGCGGGGTGCCATGCCAACGGAGCCCCAGGGCTTGTGCCCCCTGCTGCCATACCCTAGTTACACTTCTGCACACACACACTGTCAGCTCAATCCCATCCAACATTCCAGTGCTGATGTAGACACGAGAATAAATATCCCCTTACCTTGAAGAGGCCCCTGTAACTGCATCCCACTGCACAATGCCACGCACATCCCATTGGCACGGCTGCTTCATTGCTGGAAAGTTGGATAGGATTTGGCGCAGGTACACATGTACTCATCTAGCAATGTAGGCCTCATTTGCACCACAGGTTTCACAGGTAAGCGGTAAGTTATATTTGCAATCCTAACCAACTTTGTAGCATTGGGGTCCGGGCAATACAGCTCTGAGGTATTCCCTTACCCTGAAGAGGCCTCTGTGACTGCCCCCCAACTGCAGGATACAGCACATGCCCTATTGGCACTGCTATGTCAGTGCTGGAAAGTTGGTTAGGATTGTGCCCTAAGAATGCAAGCCTAACCCTGCGCTGGTGAGCTGCGCTGTGTGGCCTGTGCTGTACCCAACTGTGAGAGACGGCCGCCGCTCCTTCTCTAGTCACTCTGGCATGTTCCATAGTAGAACGTCAAATAAAAAGTGCAAGGACGATGGCAATGGGAAGACTCCCAAACCCCAAGGGCTGCAGCAGCCTTTGCTCTGGCCTGTTGCATAGCTGTGCATCAAAGTGGCATGAAAATGCACCCATCCCCCATGTGGCATCACCACTGCCACTTTCAGCACTTTTGTGGCACGCTGCCATGATACTTGTCCGGATGACCCAAGGGATGGGCAAAACCTTCTTTCTACCTGTGTATCAGTGCTGCTGGTGCTGCCGCCACCGCCTCTCCCAACAAGGATGATGACAAGAATGGCACTGAAAGGGTCAATGGACTAGCAGAGAGGGAGAACCTCAAGCCCAGAAGAATTCTTGGAGCGTAGGAAGTTCCCCACTACAGGCATGCCCCAGTATCCATGGTTTCAGTTATCTATGGATACTGGGATGCCTATTAAAAAGATAAGGGAACATTAAACAAATTTTTGTTTAACCTTGTTGCAGCAAAACCACTGATGTTCCCCTATCTTTAAAAAAGTATCCCAAGTATCCATGGTTTCAGGTATCCATGTTGGAGTGTGGAATGGAACCCCAGAAAATATCAGGGCATGCCTGTATTGGGGGGGGGGGAGGCTGTTCCAAGCCCCAAGAATTCTTCACCAGGCCTGGGCCCAGAGGACTTCATCATCAACATCTCTAACACACCTATATTCTGTTAAAGAATGGAAAAAAAAATGGCTGAGCATCATGTGCCATTTGGTCATTAGCCTCACCGGCAGCTCTGCCATGCTCCTTCTGTTCATCTTCCTTTGCTTTTGTGGCTTCGCCCTTTGCCTCCATGTCTTGATTCTACCCCTTATGCAGGAGTTTGTGGTGTGTGCATGTTGTAAGGCTGAGGGAAGGTCTCTTCTGTGTTGTTTTCATCTCTGTGCAGAGTCTAGTTTCAGTACTTGGCTTCCTGTTCTGGCTGTTGCCAATACAAGGCTTCCTTAGAAGCACAGGTACTGGCCATACATACAAAAAATATATCTCTCTGATTTCTTTCAGCTTTGACTCTGTAGGAGCAGAGCCGGCTGTGCCCAATGCGGGGCATTCTCGCGGGCGCCCACCCTCCCTGCAGGGCCCCCACTCACCAAGAAAAGCACTTGTGGTGCCGCACCTGGTACCTGGAAATAGTTGGTGGTGATATGCTGACATTACCACCAACTGCTTCCAGGAGGCCCATTTTGGGCACTTCGGAGGCAGGGGCTGGTGGGAAGGCCAAGGTAAAGCTGCTCTGCTCACCCCACTGACTTATAGCCCACAGAGATCCCAGCTGCTGCAGCAGGCAATATACTGTGCTGGCTTCGGGGGCTGCCAAAGTGCAGGGCCCAATGTGATGGCATTGGTCACATTGGCTTAAGGCCAGCCCTATGTTGAAGGCATGTCTTCACAAGACAATCAGACACAGTTTGGAGCTTTGGTGTGGTATACAGCCAGAAGGATAGGAAAGAAAAAGAGAGAGTATTTTACACATGTCTTTGTAAATTGTGTTAATTCCACAGTTCTCCATCTGGCATGTAAAGGATTCATTGGTGTGGGTCAGTACAAGTGCTGTGGGGTCTCCTTGACCCCTATATCCAAGACTAGGGACAGAAACCTACTTGGGCATACCCTGAGCCGGCATACAGACAGCAGGCAGCTTAAAGCAATTAGGACTGTGAACATTCATAACCACCCAAGTGATTTCATGACCTCCAGAAATGCCTTCAATTTCCCTGCAGATATTCAGTGCTTTGCTATACTGTCAAAGCCTTTCTTCGATTCATAAATAAATTCCATTCCTTTTCAGCTGGATGCCTCCAAACACAAACAACAGTTGTCTCCTGAGCTTTGACGGAGGTGGCCAGTGAAGCTGCTGTGGCTTTCATGTGCCAGGGGGATTGAATGCCAGATAAATTAGAGGGAGATCAAAGGGAGAGATTAGGGAAGGGCGAGGAGAGCGATCCCATAGAAAAAGGGGAGGGACACCCAGAGCCAGCTGTGTGAAAAGTCAGCTTTTCTGAGAAGGCTGCAGACTTTTCAAACCATTTGACAAGAACTCAAAGAAGCTTATTTGATTTAGTGCACAGTTATACACTGTGGTCAAATCTCCACCATCCATCGCTCAGACTGCCACTGGAAGTGATGGAGATCTATGGTCTTTAACAATGTGAATGGGAGGGAGGCGATTGCTCTATGAAAAGAGGAAGGGAAGTGTTCGAGAACGGAACTCCTGGGGAAAGGCAAGCTGACACGCACACGCACTCCTTCCGTGCACACGCACACGTCTTTCCCTTTACTGGACCAGCAGCTGAACAAAGAAAAAGTTTGTATCTGCTCACCACCCCGGTCTATAGGCAGAGGAGTGCTGTCTGGGAAACACCCCCCCCCCCGAGGAGCACTGAATCCCAGGGATTTTTAAAAACTCAAACCCATAGTAATGCAGAACAAAAAAATGGGACAGTCCACTGAATTACCTGTGAGCATGGGCCAAGGGTCAAAATGTAACTTGCATATTAACAGTCCAAACTAAAAGGGAATTAAACAAAATGGGAAAAGAAAGGTGGGTAGTAAAACTACAAGCAGGCAGATATAAAATGCCTGTGCTTGGATGTGGCAAATCCACATTTAAGTGTCCCAGGCAGGCAGGAGGACTCGGGGTCCATGTGCAGCACATATTTGGGGAATAACTACGTTTCCAAATAAAGGATAAAGGATGCTTGCAAAGGTTGCCCTGGTAGCTTTTTTAGGCTACTGAACCAGCAAAGGATTTTCTGAGTGTCCCAAAACACAGGAAAAACAGCCAAAAATAGCAGGGGAAAGGGGTCGTTCATCACAGGAAGCTCTTGAATTGTGCCTGCATAGGGAAATTAATTTTTTGGGGTGTGTTGTGGAGAAATTGATTTTTAATAATAAATAGAATGATTTTTATTAAAGACTACGGGGCCGGAAGACGCTAAACCAAAGTAAGGCGCAATACCGCAGCGAGCGCTGACCTCAGCATAACCCTTTGACTGCATGACACTTTGACCGCGGAGCACGAAGAAGCGGGGCGAAGCGGATTGCCTAAAACAAGAACAAAGCAGCCGGCATTAGCAAGGAAGCGCGATCGTAAAAGCCGCAAAGTCAACAAACTAGTTTAAGCTTATTGAGGCTGTTTTCCTTAATTAGGCTAGTTAACCTTGTTAGCGGCAGTTGCCGGCGAAACAGAAAAGCCGGGAGTTCCGCGCTAAGTTTACCAGCCTTGTTTGCGCTTCCTGATCTTGTCAAGTCTGTTTGCCGAAACCCGGGAGAGTTAATCAAAGTAGTCTTTTTGATGTGTTAATCAATAAACATGCGCTCTACAATTCTGAAGCATAAATATGAGCCTGTATACCACAATAAAGTAGAATCAATTTATCGATCATATTGGTCTGTGTGTGTGATTCTCCCTCGTTGCGGTCTCCTTCGCTGCGCTAACCGGCATCTTACAAGCGGCGAACGGCAGTCAATTACAAGCGGTAATTGACAAGCAGCTGTAGCGGTAGCTGTCAATCCACAGGGTGGGTGGGGTGGGGTTGGAAAGTAGGTACAATGCTGCCTGCAGGACACGGGAAGGGGGCAGAATATGGTCCAGAAGACTTGGAGCCTACCTATCTTGGGTCATCCCATTGTCATCACCTGTGGAGATGTGGTTTCCTTTCTCCCTCACTCCTCCTACTCCCAAGCATGAGAATTTATGAACTCTGACCAGCCACAGGAAGTCCACCCACCCACATGCCAAGAGATTTCATATGTCCATGCAAAGGGAATAGGTCTAGGATTCTTTGTTCTGAGTAGGGCTTGTACTGCTGGCAAAGAGGAACACACTTGTGAATTGTAACTTAAATATTTTTCATTGACACCTTTTTACTGCATCAGCATCTGGTATAGGGAAAAAGGGAAACTCTTTGATTCCAGAGGCAAATTGAAGGGACAACACCCAGAATAAGGCAGGAGGGTCAGTCTACCTTCATGAAAGATTCACTGAAAGAGTTCATGACCTAGCACCATCCATAGGTGTCTAGCAGAATTCTCCTCCAGCTCCTTTGGATGGTTGGATGTGAGATGACTCGATTACATGTTGTCTTTCCTAGATTGAAAAAGACTTTGACTCCTAGAACTGAGCTGGTGTCCTGCTTCCCCCATCACAGGACAACAGCAAAAGAATATGCATCAGTTGGCGTCTTTATGGGTACAATGCCTCTGTAGGCAGCTGGTGGGCCATTGTGAGATACAGGAAGCTGGACTAGATGGGCCTTTGGCCTGATCCAGCAGGGTTCTTCTTACAATATTCCTACGTACTGTATATTCTTACGAAAGAGCAGTAGTATGATCAGTATTGTTCTTGCCCCATGCAGACTTACAAAAACAGCCAATAGATTATCTAGTCCATTTGGCATCATTAATTTCAGTAGTGCCCAACTTCTGTGTTCTCAGGGGACAACTTCATTCTCCGTTATCTGGGGGCAGGAAGTGTATTTTGCTACCAAATCCCTGAGAGACAGCAGGGCATTGTACTGTAAGTCAACCTACTTACAGTAAATGATTCAGGGCACCATCCTAATCAACTTTCCAGCACTGACATAGCTTGTATTGCCAATAGCATGCTTCATCCTGCGGTTGGGGAGCAGTCACAGGGACCACCTCAAGGTAAGCATCTGAATAACACTTCACTGGCCCTCAGAACACTCAGAGTGCAATTCTAACCTATGCTGGAACAGGCAGGCCAGCTGACTGGCCTCTGGAACCTCCACAGGACGCGGGAACATTTTCGCCCATAGGTGCTAGCCGCCTGTAGGGGGCTGCTCAGATCTGTGCCTGCTGTTTAGCAAGTGCAAGTCTTAACAGGTCACAGCAGCCCAAGTCAAGTGGCCTGGGGGTGGGGGGGTGGATGCAGCTGTTAGGCTGCATCCGGGGTCTTCCTCCCTCCCTGAGCTTCCCCATTGTTCTGCCAAATTCTCCCTGCCGGGCCTCCCCAAGGGCCCCAATGCCCACATGAGGTTGACTAATTTCCCCTATAAGCAGGCTCAGATAGATAAGAGGGAGGGGGTTCCTTCACCCACTGGGCCTCCTCTCTTCCAGCAGCCTTGCTTGGATTCACCAGCTGGCCAGTCTCCTCCAGACTGCCCTCAAGACTGCTTAGCTCAAGATACCCTAAGTCTAACTTAGGGCACCACAAAACCCCACCACCAAACAATAGGCAGTCAGCTTGCCTAAGCCACACCTGCCTCCTCCACTTGGTGGCTCCAGGGCGTGACAGCCATACAACAATTCTCCAGCCAAGGCACCACAGGAACCCACTCACAGTTCCAATAACCAAGTATCCAGACAGTCCATCCAGCAATCCATCAGTCAGTCAGTCAGTCAGTCAATCCACTGCCACTTTCCTTCCTTCCTACACCTGCCCGGTGCTGCACCTACCTGGTGCTCCCTTGGTGTAGTTCCTGCCTCCCACTTTATACTGTTGGTGTCTGTTGCTGGGCAAGCTGTACCATCAGCCACACCCATCTGCACCTAATCACCCTTCCTAGCCAGGGTCCTCATCAGCCTACCGAGGCTGCAGCTGTGCTCCTGAGGCTTGCAGACGTTCTGGGACTAACCCCATACTTCCTGGGTAATCTGGGACAAGGGGCCACTGCTGATGCCATTCCCTATCTCCTTGGGGTATCTCCTGCCTTTTCCAATACACCCACCTGCGGGAATGCCTTTCCCCCACCCCATTCTACCCTCTCTCCTTCCTTTCCCCTGCCCAAAAATGGCTCCACATTGGCAGAACTTGGCCCTTGCAGGACTAACTTAGATGTTGGTCATGGTGGCAGTGCTGAGCTGGAGCAGCTGCCTGCATCAGCCCAGCGATTCTTGCACTGGCGTGCTTTTTACAGCACATGTGTGACAGCGCATTAGGTCAAGAGAGGGTTAGGGTTACTCTGCCCGTCTCATTGGTCAGTTTTGAGTTAAGCAAATCTACTTTTTTGTTATATAAGGCAGTTGTGTTTTCCTTTTCTGCTTATTTAGCAAACCTTTTGATAGCTTGCAGACATTTCAATGTGGTTTGTTTCCTCAGTGATACCCATCTCTGTGAAGGAGCAGGCTTTTTTGCCATACCTTTTTCCAAGGGTATGCCCTTTCATATATGCCTCCCACAGTTCTTTCTGATGAGATGCAAACAAAATAGGGATGATTAAAGTTGGGCCAGATAAATCAAATGTTACCTCATTTGCAGCAGTCAGGCACCTGTGCCAAAATGGCAATGGCTGCGTGTACCAATGCACCTGCCACAGAACATCTCAGGGAAAGCAGTTGTTCCTCATAGTTGTCTCCCAGAGTTTCCAGAACAGCAGCGAAACTGTCCACAGAACATTAGTTTCACATTACAAAGTTATGCACCATACAACAATGTATAGTATTCTTTTAACTTGAGTATATTATGAATGGCATACACACATGTGACAGGCATGGTGAGGGTGCACGTGAGAGGCTGGTAGAGGAAAGAAGGTCTATTTGTGGTGGTTGCAGTGAGCACCATGGTTGGCCGGGGGGGTGGGGTGTGTGACTTCAAAAGAGCAGTGGTGTCATCTACTCTCTTGCAGACAGAACGCTGGGTGGGACTTAGAGTGATTGACAGCCCGTCGACTCACTTCCGCTTTCTTCGCGCTCCCCGCACAGCTTTCCCTCGCCTTGGAGGGGGCGCCTGCTCGCCCAGGCACCTGGCGCGCCCCCCACCCATCCCCCCTGGCGAGCAGGCGCTCCCTCCGAGGCGAGGGAAAGCCACGCAGGGAGCACGAAGAAAGCGGAAGTGAGTTGACGGGCTGTCGATCACTCTAAGTCCCGCCCAGCGTTCCGTCTGCAAGAGAGTAGATGACACCACTGCAAAAGAGGTATGGTTAAAATACAGCAATCTATTAGTGTTCTCACAAGGAGAAGTCAAAATGAAAATAAGAGAAGAATTAACAGAAGAGGGATATTACTGTCAATGGTTTCAATACATTCAATTGTTGGAAAGATTTAAAGTAGATTAAAAGCTATATGATTTTGACAAACACATTTCAATACTAGAAACCCAACTATTTGCTGGAGAAGAACAAGGTATATCTAAAATGTATAAATTATTGTTGAAGTTTGAGACAGAAGAAGAGCAAGTTAAAAATTGTATGATACAATGGGCAAAAAATGTATAGGACACAAAATCTCAGTGGTACAGTGGGAATGCCTAGGGACTAAGAGACTAAAGTTTACATTAAGTGTTAATCTTAAAGGCAATTGTTATAAGATCATGTATAGGTGGTATATAACGCCAGTTAAAATTTCAAAAATGTTTAAAAGGGTGTCAAACAAATGTTGGAAATGTAAGAAAAAATAAGGTTCATCTATCATATGTGGTGGACATGTGTAAAAGCTAAACAATATCGGGCAAAAATACACCAGCAGATTCAAAAGATTTTAAAAGTAAATTTTAAAATGAAGCCAGAGTTCATTCTACTAGGCATAATTGAAGACCAGTCACTAAAAGATAAAGAAACTTTATTTTTGTATATGACAACTGCAGTATGGATGTTATATGCGCAATACTGGAAAGTACAAGAAATTCCGTCAATAGAAGAATGGTGGACAAAAATGTTTGACTTGATGGAAATGGACAAATTAACAACCTTAATCAAAGAGAAGTCATTAAAAACATTCATGGAGAATTGGAAACCGCTCATTGACACCCTGAGTGGAAATGGAAATTTTAGAGAAACTAATCATGGAAAAGAGGAGTAAATACAGACACTTTAAAGTGATCAATTTTAGTTTAAAAATATGTAAGATACAAAGATAAAATTAGTAAGAATGGAGAGATATAATAGGTATAAGAGGTAATTAAGAATATACTGTTTAGGATATAAGTTTTATAAGGTTATTACCCCACGCTGACATGAAAAATGTATAGTAGAAAATGAAGTTGGTAAAAGCTTTTTCGATTTATATGTATGAAAATGGAAGAAATAACTAGAAGTAAGATGATGTAAAAGGCTTTTATAACTTGTTTGTTTGAAAATGGGGGAAGAGTTGGAAAATAAAAAAAAAGAATCAGGAAAAAAAATGGAACGGGGAAGCAGCCTCCTATGCTTCCATAGGAATATCCCGGGGTGGGGTAGGGTGGCAGTTGGACAGTGGTCTGGTGACTGGACAGTTTCCTCATTACAAACGACCAGTTGCATTCCTGGCCCATGAGCCACCTGGGGCCAGGTACAAAGACTGCTACCCCCTAGACTGCCCCCACTCACCTTGCATGACATCCACGGAGCCTTGCATGACATTCATGGGGGTTCCGAAAACAGTCTTAAGCTTTCAGAAGGTCAGGAAAACTTCAGAATGCTTTTGGAGGCCCAGCAGACTTTGCACATGGCCAGCCTGGCCCTCGGGAGGGCCCTGGATGGTGGGCGGCAGTGGCAGTTCTGGAGGGTGACTGCAGCAGCTGCTCGCGGGACTGTTCACCGTGGCGCCCGAAACCATGTGGCTCCCTGGACCACCCCACCACCCCGGTCAGGTACACTTCTGCAAACAACTGCACTGGATCTCTTCTTCTGTCAGGTCTGAGTGGGTAGACGGATGGAGGAGTACAGTGTGTTGAAGGAGTAACAATGAACATATCAGCCTGCAAGAGGTAAGTAAAATACTTTCTCTAAAAAAGTAAAAAAAAAACAAACCCACTTTTTTCTTTATCCCCCCCTCCCCACAGTAGGCTGCCTGATAGCCCATAGCAGTGGCTCTCAAAGCTTTAAGCACCACTTTTGAAAATGACACTCTATCAGAACGAGTGAGACTTTCAGAACTGAGACTCTATCAGAGTCTTGTTTTTACGAGATTTTAAAAACGGGAATCTAGAAAGCAATATTTTACTTATTTACAAACAAGTAATATTTAGTTATTTATTTGCAAAAAAAAAAACCACCCTTGATCCATTTCTCATAACAAGGCAGCCCTAATGATTAGCCTCAAGGCTTATGGTGTTTAGTTGTTGTTGTTGTTGTTGTTGTTGTTGTTGTTGTTGTTTGTTTGTTTGTTTGTTTGTTTGTTTAATTTATACCCCGCCTTTCTGCCCATAGGCACGCAAGGCGGCTTACAACAAAAAAACAATAATACAATAAAATTTACAATATTAAAAAGCAGTAATTTAAAAACAATATTAAAACAGTTAAGATTTAAAACAACAGAATTTAAAACAACAAACCCCGTGGATCATAAGATATAAGCAAGAGTATAAAAACCAGCCAGCAACAATTAAAAGCTTTTTGAAATAAAATGGTCTTCAGCCCCCGCTGGAATGTTACCAAAGAGGGAGCAGTTCTCAGTTCTAAGGGAAGGGTATTCCAAAGTTGGAGGCCACCACCGAGAAGGCCCTCTTCCTGGCCGCCGTCCCTCTCACCTCTCCTGGTGGCGGCACAGTCAAAAGGCCCCCCCCCAGATGATCTGAGAGCACAGGCAGGATTATATGGGAGGAGGCGGTCCCTAAAATACCCCAGACCCGAGCTTTAAACGTCAAAACTAGCACCTTGAATTGGGCCCGGAACAGAACCGGCAGCCAGTGTAGTTGCCGAAGCAACGGCCTGACAGAGTCAAACCGACGTGCCCCAGCAACCACCCGAGCCGCTGCATTCTGTACTAGTTGTAATTTCCGGACCATCTTCAAAGGCAGCCCCACGTAGAGCGCATTGCAATAATCTAATCTAGATGTCACTAGGGCGTGGGTCACTGTGGCCAGGTCCGTGCAGCTCAGGTAGGGCCGCAGCTGGCAAATCAGCCGAAGCTGAGCAAAGGCTCCCCTGGCCATTGCCGCCACCTGGGAATCCAGGTGCAGCTGTGAATCCAGGAGAACCCCCAAGCTGCAGACCTGCTCCTTCAGAGGAAGTGCAACCCCATTCAGAGCAGGGCAATAGTCCAATACCCGAGCTGTGATTTCCGAACCAGGAGCACCTCTGTTGGATTTAATTTCAGCTTGTTCGCCCACATCCAGCCCCCAACCGCCTCCAGACAGCGATCCAGGACCTCAAACGCCTCCTCAGAATCAGGGGGAAAGGAGAGATAGAGTTGGGTGTCATCAGCATATTGATGGCACCCCACTCCAAACCCCCGGATGACCTCTCCCAGCGACTTCATGTAGATGTTTAATAGCATGGGGGATAAGATGGAACCTTGCGGCACCCCAAACTTAAGAGGTCGGGGTGCCGAACAAGCGTCCCCCAGCACCATCTCTGGGATCTGTCAGCCAGGAAGGAGCGGAACCACTTCCAAACAGTGCCTCCAAGCCCCAACCCAGCCAGCCGACCCAGAAGGACACCATGGTCGATGATGTTGAAAGCCGCTGAGAGGTCCAGCAGGACTAACAGGGTCGCACTTCCCCTGTCCATCCCCTGGCGAAGGTCATCCACCAAGGCGACCAAGGCAGTCTCCGTCCCGAACCCCGGCCTGAAGCCAGATTGGAATGGGCCTAGATAATCCGTTTCCTCCAGTACCCTCTGAAGCTGGGACGCCACCACCCAGGTTATGGGTGACCCAGGTTATGTGACCCAGCCTTCAGCTGCCTCCACTACCTGTCATTGATGAGGGGAAAAACCCCAGAAAAAAAGATACTCAAACATTTATCTCCCTATACATTATGGCACCTCTGTATCACTCCAATTCCAAAATACAGTGCCAACGTTGGCCCATAAAGAGAATGGGGCTGCTGCAATGGTCACAGAGTTTTGCCACCACATCATGGTTTATGATGGAATTCCCTTCCCCTGGAATTAAGAATGACTCCCTCCTTGCAGACGCTTCTGTAGGGCCTTAAGACCTTTTCATTTGTGAAAACTTTTACTGACACTGGCATTTTTATTGAGCTGTATTTTAATATTTAATAGGGACGTGGTGGTGCAGCGGGTTAAACCGCTGCTGCTGGGCTTTCTAACCGGAAGGTTGGGAGTTCAAGACTGCACGACGGAGTGAGTTCCCGTTGCTTGTCCCAGCTCCTGCCAACCTAGCCATTCGAAAGCACCTAAATGCAAGTAGATAAATAGGGACCACTTCGGTGGGAAGGTAACGGCATTCCGTGCGCTACGGCATATAGTCATGCTGGCCACATGACCACAGAAGCTTGTCCTCGGACAAAACGCCGGCTCTGCAGGCTTTGAAACGGAGATGAGCACCACCCCCTACAGTTGGTCACAACTAGACCATTCGGTCTGGGGAAACCTTTACCTTTACTATTTTAATATTGGGGTCCTGGGGGGTTGCTTTGTTTTAATTTTTCATTGTTTTAAGCTTTTTAAGCATTGTTTTTACTGCAGTTGTACTTGTTTTCTGTTTTTTAAATTGTTAGTCGCCTTGGGTCCCCCTTCAGTGTGGAGAAAGGCGAGATTAAATAAATAAATAAATAAATAATCATAATCAGAAGCCAACTGAAGGAACCTAATGATCGAGTGGTTCGAGCTAGGGGTATGCTTTTTTGGTGATTTTTTCCCAAGATTTCTTGATTAAAATAAAATAAAAGCATATTGCGGTGTTATGCGTTTTTATTCTACATTCTCATTCCAAGTTCTCATTTTTATTACTTTTAAATGCTTTGAAAGTGTACTAGGTAGAGGATATAGGTGATACAGAGTCAGGAGATGCAGCCACAGTAATGTCTCTAATTGGAAAAGTAATCTATTTTAATTTTTGGAAAGTATCTTAAACACCAAAATGTGGTGTTCTGTGTTTTTATTCAAATACTAGCCTTTTGTTACCCGGCGTTGCCCGGGGGACAAAGTATCCCCAGCTTCTATTAGGAGAAGGAATGAATACAGGGACAGAATCAAGCAAAGGAGCATAATGAAATTGTCACACTCACTGAACACTGTCTGCAGGTCCTGTGGTAGGATAGCACTGACGTGTGAGAAACAGGAAGAGGTGTCCAGTTAGCCCTCTGGAAATAGGTCCCTCTCAGATCCGACTGGGTGTTGGAACTCTCTGGATCATGCTCTTTCCAGCCTGGGCAACTCAGGCAGTGCAAAGCAGTTTCACTTTCATTTCTGAGGTCTCTTCCTGTGTATCAGCTCAGTGAGTGCAATCCCAGCTCATGACCTGCAGAATCCTTTGTGACCACAGGGTGGCAGCACACTTTCACTCCAATACAATCCCATCGCTGTCCCCCCCCCCGGGGGCTGTAGGGGGGTCTGACCCCCGCAGTGTTTCTTTCCAGGCTGCAAGGTGTATTCCTGCCAAGTTTCGTGCGGATTGGTCCAGGCGTTCCCGAGCCTATGCATAACATACATACATACACACCCGCATACCTACATACATACATACCCACAAACATACCCACGTCCGTTTTTATATATATAGATTTTAACCCCGAAAAGGCGATGTTCTGTGTTTTTATGCGGTATTCAACAAAAAAAACAACCACCCCTAGTTTGAGCCATGAATCCAAAGCTGAACCGAAAACACAAATAATGCTTCAGTTTGCCTGCTGTGATCTCTGCTTACCATCCCCCGGCCTGATGGCAACAGTCAAATTGCTAATTGGCCCTTCTTGCCCCCACCGTGTGGGAACCCTTACAGTTGATGAGGGAACGGCCTCTGTGCCTCCCCCCCCCCATACGATTGATAATCACTCACCCCTCCGAAGAGCACCAGGGTGCATCAACTCCAAACGCCTTGCAGCTGCTGCTGCCATGACAGGCACCACGAGGGAAGGTCTGTGCGGGGAGGTGTATTTTTAGCTTTCTCATTAACCGAATGCTTTCAAATTAGCCTTCTATTAACCTCAAAGTAGAATGAAAGCAGTTGAAAGTGTTTTTTTTTTTAATTCCTGCTTCCAAGCTCAGACTCCTATAGAATACCAAAGTTCTCGTGATTAACATTATGTATCTGCCTGGGAGCTCTACTAAGTGGGATTTTGTAATGCTTGACTTCGACGGTGTAATTGGTCCAGATGAAAAGAGTACCGTGAAAGCTGCCTGCAGTCTGACATGGCCTGATCAGTCATCTTTCCGTGTAGCTCCCTCTAGTTAGGACTGTTTACTGTTTAGGTCTTTGTTAATCAGAGGCACACGGAACTCTTCTTTATTCAGCATTGTCTGTGCTTAAGAATCAAGGAATCCACAATGTTACTGTGCTGAAAAACATGATGTAATGACAAATAGATACTACAGGTTGATTATCTCTTATCCGGACTGCTTGGGACGGGAACGTGCCCAGATTTTGAATTTTTCTGGATTTTGGAATAATTGCATAAATACAACGAGAAATACTTCCTCTTGCTCTTTTCACTGTTACCCATATGGGTTTTTGCTGGCCTCTTTGAGATTTTTCAACAATATCTGCAGAGACACACTCCACAGAGCAGAGAGCAGAACTTACAACCTGTACGTGAGAATGAGCACAAGACCTTCCTTCTATAGAAAGTTTTTTTAAAGTCTTGGACAAAGATGCCCGAATTTTGGAATAGTCTGAATTTCAGATGTCCAGATAAGGGATCACAAGAACATAAGAGCCCTGTTGGATTAGGCCAAAGGCCCACCTAGCCCAGCTTCCTGTAACTCACAGTGGCCCACCAGATGCCTCAGGGAGTACACAAGACAACAAGATGCCTGCATCCTGTTGCCACTCCCTTTCTACCTGAAGCAGCATACTTCTAAAATATGGAGGTTGTACTACCCATCATGGCGTGTAGCCTGCGATGGACCTTTCCTCCAGAAATCTGTCCAATCCCCTTTTAAAGGCACCTAGGCCAGATGCCATCACCACCCCCTGTGGCAAGGAGTTCCACAGATAAATTACCTGCTGGGTAAAAAAGTATTTCCTTTTAACCATTCTATCTCTTTCAACACTCAATGTTAGTGGATGTCCCCTGGTTCTGGTGTTGTGAGAGAGGAATAAGAACATCCATCCACTTTATCCATCCCATGCATAATTTTGTATGTCTCGGGTAGGATCACCTACCTGTACCTCAATGTACAATTCCTCATAACTGCAAGTGGGCAAAAACATCCTTGTGTCATAACAAAATCGTGTCATTCTGGGGCAGTGCTAGAAAACAAAATGGCTGCAACAATGAAAACAGGGCAGTCGCCATATTATTATTATTATTATTATTATTATTATTATTATTATTATTATTAT
>JAJKFI010000064.1:3266986-3302361 GCA_029204185.1 Lerista edwardsae
GTCCCAGTATTTATTGTATCCGTGGATAACTGAAACCATGGATACTGAATCAGTGGATACCGGGGCATGCCGGTAAAGTATATCTTATGAAATCTTAACCAAGCCTCTGCTCCTTTGTATGTTTTAAGGATAGCAACTAACCCAAGTGGAGAGATATTTTTACCATAGAAAGGGGTTGCTTTCGCTGATTCTTCAGCTCTCTGTCTCCCAACAAAAAACATCATCATCATCATAAGTCTGCAGTCATTCAAATGCTGTTGCTAGACTATTGGTTTGGGGGACAAGGGGAAAAGACTACACTACATGTCAGCTCATAGCATTCTTAGCTTAAAGCACTGGAAACGACATGCTTGGAAGTGGAAAGGTTGAGCCAATTTTGTCCAGGGCAATCATGTTTGATCACAATGGGCACATTTCCCATTCAATCTAAGTGCCCAATATTTAGCCAGGGACCAGGGTAGATAGCCTCTTTCCATACCATCACTAGTCCTAATCTCTTTGGCTCCTTATCCACAGGTGTGGTCCCCACGGATCTGAGTGTCTGCAAATGCCAAGCCTAGGGCTGAAGGGCCTCAGAAGGCCTCCCAGCCACACCTGGAAGACCCATCCAGTATGCAGAAAAATCAGAAGTGCCTTCCAGTCACATCCAGAGGGGCCTCCCTGCACTTCAGCAGCTCTTCCAGATGCAAACGGAAGGCACTTCCAGTTTGCCAGTACGAGTGCCCCTGCAGATTTCATTAACATGGAGTGTCTGCGGGGGGGGGGGGAATCCTAGAATAGGATCATAGAACTTTCCATTTTGCCAGATGTTTTCCTTCACCATGCAGTCAAAAACTGTCCTATGGTTCCATGGAATTCTGAAGGTTAAAAAATGTGGTTGTTTCCAAAAAAACAACAACAACCCCAAAGATGAGTAGTGATCCTAGTTGTGAAGTGAAGGGAGAGGCAGTTCTTGAATGGCTATATAACACAACATAGACACTGTCCCCATTCCATCTGCATAATGGCAACCATGGATCAAGCACTTGCAAGAAGAAAGGCAGCGACTGTTTTAAGGAGTAGTGCACAGCTGCTTTTTCTAATGGGTCTGGTAACTCTTTTTGCTTCTCGGCGGAGTCTTCAAGATGTTCCCCTTCAGATTCCTGGTCTGGTGGATTCTGGGGCCATGAGACTTCCCAGACAGATGATCTGAAGATGGTTATCCAAGCAGGTGCCATCAGAAAGGTCTGAGGAAGATCTTTCCTTTTATTGCCTCAGGCACTGATCTCTCTGAACCCTATTTTAGCCTTTTTGTGGCTTTTGAAATTGTGGTTTAGGGTGCAGTCCTAACCTGGTGTTACACCAGCACAGTTAGGCCAGCAAAGTTTGGCCGGCACAAGAGACACTGTAAAGCGCGTTTGGACCACTCTTGGAGTCAGGGAGGATGGTACACATTACAGTGTCCCTGTGCCTGCCAAACGTTGCTGGCCTAACTATGCCGGCCTAACGCCAGTTTAGGATTGCGCCCTTAGTTGGAAATATGGCCAGAAGAGCGAGCACAGGGTTGTGGGAGGGAACTGTTGTTTAGATCTGGCAATAGTATTTGTTCCATTCAGGTCTGAACAGCTTGTCACTAAAAAAACTCCTTCTCTGTGTGTTAGATATTAAGTTGTCTTAGATCTAGTACAAGGTTTTCTGGCCATTTCGTGATTGCTCCCTCTTTCCCAGAGCCATAAAATGTTAAGGGAAATATCTGCGAAGCATTATCAACTAACGGCAGAGGACAATGCTTAAGGGCACAGAAGAAGCCATCAGTTTATAAAGCATATGTTGGATAAAATCCAACATAATTAGGCCTATGTGAGTCAGCTCTCTCACAGATGCTTTCATTTTGGAAGTGCAATCTAGATACGATTCAATAAATGAAGTAATCTGAGAAACAGAAATACACACAAAGAAATATATGGAAGACAGGAGGGATATATGGAAGAAGGCTCCCTCTTCACCCCAGCACAGTGTCTTTCTCGTGGCTGTTGCTGGTGGTATTCTCCATTCTTTTAGATTGTGAGCCCTTTTGGGACAGGGAGCCATTTAGCTTTATTATTACTATTTGCCTGTAAACCGCTTTGTGAACTTTGTGTTGAAAAGCGGTATATAAATTGATTGATTGATTGATTGATTGATTGATTGATTGATTGTTTTGTCTCTTCTGAAGCTGATTTCTGGTGGTGCAGTGATGGACACGTCTTCCTTTACCTTTTAAAGCCACTTTTTCCATGGCTGGATGCATTGCCCAGTGACAGGGCACAAGTCAAGAGTTGTGTGAGTGTGACAGATAGAAGAGTGGTTTTCTGTTTGTACTGGCACAGGTGCACAGAACACTTTCAAAGCATGGCGCCTCCAGATATGTTCAGCTTGTTTTGTGGTTAATATGATTTTCCTGGAGAATGTGCATAAATACTGGTGATTGTGCACATTCCTGTGAAGGCATGGAGACTGTACCAAAAAAAAAAAAAAAACACCTACAATGCAAACAGGGACTTTCACACATTGCCTGATCAACATACATACAGTGCAATCCTAACCTGGAGTTAGGCCAGCACAGTTAGGCCAGAGAAGTACGGCTGTCACAAGGGACACCGAAAAGTATGTTTGGACCACTCTTGGAATCAAAGAGGCCAGCTCTCAGATGTGCGCCATCCCCCCTGAACTCCAAGAGTGGTCCAAATGTGCTTTATGGTGGTCCTAGTGCCAGCCAAACTTTGCTGGCCTAATTGTACCGGCCTAACTCCTGGTTAGGATTGTGCCCATAGTCTAAGTGAATTTGGAGACAGCACAAGTGGCCATCAATTGGGTGCTGTATGCGTTGGTGATTTGATTTACATATTCTCTGTTTCAAACTATGCATAGAATCATAGAATAGGAAGGAACCGACAGGATAGTTGGATCCAACCCCCTGTCAGCGCAGGCTGTCTCTATGTGTAAAATCCCCAATAGATGGCTATCCAAGGCCTCCGATAATAGAGAATCTTTCACTTTCCAAGGCAAGCTATTCCACTGCCAAACAGTTCATACCATCAGAGTGTTCTTCCTAATCAAAATGTCCTGTTGTAATTTAAACTTATTTGTCTTGGTGTTACCCTCCAGAGCAACCAAGAACAGACCTACTCCATTTTCCACATGGCAGTCTTTCAAATATTTATAGACAGTTATCATGTAACCTCTTAACCTTCTTTTCTCCAAACTTAACATGCCTAACTCCTTCCATCTGTCCTCACAGGATGTGGCCCCCAGCCCCTGAACCATCCTAGTCACCCTCCCCTGGATCTGTTCCAGTTTAATATCCCTTTGGTACCCAGAACTAGACACATAACCATGCCATATATAAAATGTATCAATTTTTTGTAATCAGCGTGCGTCCATCGTCCATTCATCAACTGTTGATATGGAGTATTGAGCAGATGTGCTAGGAGGTGTTTCCCTCTTGCACAACACCACCAACCAGGGGACATCCACTAAAATTGACAGGTGGGAGAGTTAGAACAGGCAAAAGAAAATATTTCTTTACCCAGCAAGTAATTAATCTATGGAACACCTTGCTACAGAATGTGATAATGGCACCTGGCCTAGATGTCTTTGAAAGAGGATTGGGCGGATTTATGGAGGAAAAACGGTCCGTCATAGGTTGCAAGCCATGATGACAGTAAGCAACCTCTAGGTTTTAGAAGTAGCCTAACTCTGAATGCCAGGTGCAAGGGAGTGGCAACAGGATACAGGTCTTGAGTGTTCCATGAGGCATCTGGTAAGCCACTGTGAGCTACAAGAAGCTGGATTAGATGGGTCCTTGGCCTGATCCAACATGACCCTCTTGGCATTGCAGCAGAGCATGTATGTATGCTCTACTCCAGGATTTATGCAGATTTTGTCAGTCATGTCACACTGTACCAGGGGTCTCCAAACTTCTCAGTACAAGGGCCACGTCGTATATTTTCCACATTTTCTTGAGCTGGAAAAAAAAATCAGTTTTATAAATGGATGAATGAAAGTCAAATGAATGAATAAGTGTTATTTGGATTTTTATTTTTTATTTTTTTGCAAGCAGCAGGATATGATACAGAACAAAAGAGAAATGTGACAATTACAAAGAAACAATGCTGTCTTTAAATGGAGGCATGAGTAAAAATGCCAAACAGCAAATGACAAATGCCCCCCAAAAAAGGTTGCTCTGGGCCACATAAAATCTTGCAGTGGGCCGGATGTGGCCCCTGGGCCATAGTCTAGAGGCCCGTCACTATACCAACATCTCAAAGGGTACGGTCCTTCACATGGTTAACCTGGAGCAAACCCCATTGATAGAAGAAGGTCATGTTGTTGAGCAAGTGCATAGAGGACCACAACCTATAGCCCACCATACCGCTTTACTTGTGCTGAAGATATTCCATGTGTGCAGCATGACCCTTTTCCCCCTTCCTGTGCAACCCAGCAGCCATCCTTTGCCATATGAATGGTTGCTTTTGAAACTTGGGGTGGAGCATGGAGGAAGGAGGGAGACCTGCTAAGCCGCAAAGGTAAGACCAAGAATGTTAAATAACTGGATAGGCCATGACTTCACATTCTTGAAGCCGTGGACTTACTAAAATGGCTGACTCAGATCATTGCCGCGAAGGAGGAGGATTGCCGCCGGAGGGGCTCTCTCGCTCGCACGGCGCGCGTGTAAAAGTTAATTTCAACGTCTTTAAGCATGCCTGCGTGTTCTGCATACGGGTGTGCGAATCGCTGAACGAAAAATGGGACTTAATTTCCACGGAAAGATTCATGTATTCACATTACATCGGCTCAATAAAACGACCGGTAATATTTTCGAAATTCTGAACATTAACAGACATTTTTTTTAATGGGGCATGGCCGTTTTATTTTTGCTTGTGTAGATTTCAAAAAATAAGTCTGTCAAAACAGTGCAATCTGAGTTAAAATAGACAGCATTTCGTCCGGTGTGTTCAGTAATATAATTACGCGGAATTAAACCTTAGAATTGCATATTAACTCATAATACGGTTACCAATGACGTTTCTCCACGATCACACGTTGTTATTTTGGTAAGTTATTACTTCAGGAGTAAACGATTCAGCCCTAAACATCATGCGAAAACCCATTGGAAATGCTTGGAATGAGCAATGTTTTGGACTTACTGTCATGGCTGCTAAGCCCGCCCACTGGAGTCAATTCGTTCCCATTCATTCTAAAGGGAGGGCCTGGCCCTGGGTAAGACCGAGTCTTTATTTCATGTGGATCTGGCGGACACAATTCTTTTCGGGCTGCAGCCGAGATCATCTAATCTGCCAGTTTCATTATTTACTGAGTTCCTTTCACTATTTACTGAATGTCTATCCGGGGATGAGAAGGCGATAGGTCTATCCTGTCAGCTGAGGCATGTGCTTCTGCAAAAGCTTTCCACAGAATGATCAGCCTATATAAGCAGTGCGCCTCAAGCTATCACTAAAGGGCTGCAGACTAGGCTGGTGCGGAGAGGAGCATGAAACATTTGTGGACTTCCTTCCTCCCACTGCAGGCCATGCAGTGCACCCTCCGGCTCCCATGCTATCCTCTCTACCTATTCATCTAAGTCACTTGAAAGATTTATTGAATAAGCACTCAGGTCAATATTAAAAACATATAATTAAGGGCTCTTAATTAAAAGTTCTTAATGAGGTTGTCCCAGCAGAGCTGATGCGACTGAATCAGGGAATTGGAGGTACCTTCAGCATCAACGTGAAGATCTGGGATGTTGCCAAGTGTCAGCTACCCCACCCCCAACTCCTACCTGTGTTGTGTTACATTCTCCCTGTCTGGATCTAGGGAACAAACTAAAGAAAAGCAAGCAGGAGAAGGAAACAGAAGAAGAAAAGGAGGTGCGTTGCATATTGTTGACAGAGAAACAAGTTGGTCTTGAACAACAAAGTATGCTTAGACTGGTTACCACAAGCCATAAGTACTTTCTGGAAGGATTCTGCAGTCACGTTGCCAGCTTATAGGGACCTCTTATCTCTGGAGCCTGAAAACTGCCATTTTTTTTGTTCTTTTTTTGTTCTTATATTTTTTGGTGGGAGGAGGGGAGGAAGTGTCAAATTTAGGATCCAATCCTATCCTTCTCCTCCACTGATGCAGCCACACTACCGGAGCATACAATGCAAATCTGGAGGTCTTCTCTGGGAAAGGAAACGTGTTCCCTTACCTGAGGGTAAGTAAGTGCCCAGCACTAGAATGGGTTTAGTCAGACCTGTGCCAGCAATTTCAGTGGGAAATGGATCTGGGAAGACTGATTGAGACCTGGAAGGAGGATAGAATACCGGTGCTGCTGCTACCGTCTCCTGTTCCTCCCTATCTCCTCTCTGTTCTTCCCCCTCCCCACCCCTAGTCTATTTTGCACCCTGTACTTACTACAGATCTACTAGCAGATCTACTAGCAGCCAACACTGCTGTTCACCGCTTGCATAGCAGTCTGGCTACTCCCAACAGTGGGTTCACATTTCCCGTTGTGGTGAAGCACCATTTGCTGCCAGGCGCTAATTCTGTTCTGGCAGTATACGAGCAGCCTAGAATTGGGCTGCTACCTCCTTTCGTACCCGTCTTTCTTTTGCATAGACTGCTATAATCACTTGCAAATGATATCAACTACCTCCTGCATGTAGGTGTGCAAAGTGCCCAGTTCTTCCCTACCCCTCCTTCTGTGCTCTAAAAGTGTATCGGACACTGGGGATGTTTTCACACACCTGACCTGGGAACTGGAAGAATAAGCACAAGCAAGCGAGGAAACTGTGCAGGTTGTTCAATACCTGTGTGTTACTGTTTGAAGTTACTAAAGATGCCTGTGCCATTTTCCCGTGCAACAGCATAATCCCCATCTGCTCTCTTGCAAAATCAGCAAGCAAGCCAGCCCTCAGCTTCAATCTTCCATAGCACCTCACAGTCTGTATAGACACACTGAGAAACAAGCAAGAGAGAGAAAAGGCGCCTTCCACACTCTGTCTATGATCAGTGCTGCCTGGCGGTGGAGCAGTTCTGGATTGGGCTGCCCCTCACCCTTTTATTTTAGACTTGCTGACCTTGATATTGGGAATTCCTGCCATGCTGCCCAAGTTAGTACCGCTCTGAACAAGCCTCAGTTCTCTTATATTTCCACATGGATGTCATAGGGAGGCATTTAATTCTCATGCATGCACAAGAACTTGAACAGCCAGTCTTAGGCGGGCATTATTTAAAGCAGTACAAGCATGCACCGGTATCCACTAGGGTTTTGCTCTGGATGCCACTGTGGATACCTGAAACTGTGGATATTGGGGGCACCTTTTTAAAGACAGGGGATCATCAGTGGTTTTGCTGCAACAAGGTTAAAACAAGAGAATTGTTTAATGCTCCCCTGTCTTTTTAACAGGCGTCTGTCATCCCGGCGTGGACCCCAGGAGGAGGAGACCCTACCAGGAGGGAGACTGGGACTTTGGGACCTCCTGGCCAGGCGCAGGAAACAGCTTATCTGCGTGGGGCTACCTTACGAGTGAGCAAAGGGTCCTGCAAAGGCCCGGCGTGCTCTCACCAGAGCTGGGCCAGCCCACGAGGCAGGAAGGGGAGGAGGCTGGAGGACAGCTCATAAGGGCTTTGGACAGCGAAGGGAGAGGTCGTTCCTCTGGAGGTAGGAGAGGGGGAACGATCGTGGGGGCCAGCAGCCCTCCTCCCTCTGAGAACCACCTTTACAGGGCCAGCGTGGCTGCATACCTTGGGGCAAAACGCTTTGGCAGTTGGGGAGAAGCTCTCCCAAAGGTGGGGGGCCCCTGAGCCCTGAGAACCAGACAACAGCAGACCGGCTGGGCTCTGCCTGGGCGGGCACCCTGGCCTGTCAGCATGGGAAAGGGGCCAGGTGAGCCGCCGATGCCCTGCACCCCAGCGAGGGGACCCTGGGACAGACTGGGGAGGCCCCTCGGAGCCAGGTAGGCAGAAGGCCAACCGGAGCTGGGCGCAGAAACCCCTGGGGACAGAGGCTCGGGAGCTGGCGCGAGGAGTCTGGCTCATCCGTCGGTGATCCTTTTGACGGGGGGCATCTAGAGTGCGTTAAGGGGCCCTTGTGAGGCAACGAGAGCGCCCCCTCATGAGTGCAAAGGCAATAACTTGCTTGAATAAATTGAAGCAAAGCTACTGGAGTGCTTCAAGTGCATCTGTCGGTCGAGAAGCCGCCCAGACGTGCTGCTGACACCCCGCTACTCGCTCTGTGCCCCCTGGTGGCACTCACAGCATCCCAGTATCCACGGTATCTGTGGTTAACTGAAACTGGATACTGAATCAGTGGATACTGGGTCACGTATAAAGAATTCTTGCATGTCCTAACCAACTTTCCAGCATTGGGGTAAGGGCAACAATGCAGCTCATTCCCTTACTTTGAGGAGGTCTCTGTGACTGCCCCCCCCAATTGCAGGATGCAGCACATGCCCCATTGGCACAGCTCTGTCTGTGCTGGAAAGTTGGTTAAGATTGGGCCCTAAAATGTGTAAAGAAATCCTAGCGGTTGCTTGTACATAATCAAATAGGTAGAAAGGGAGAAAAATTGAAGCCAGGAGCTCTCCTTTTCCTGTCAAATGTGAAAAACATGGCTGGCAAACTGAGATTTCAGTTTGTTGAGAAACTTCCAGGGGAATCAAAATGTAGTTTGAACTATACTAACATTTCAGCTAGTCAGATATTTTTAGTTTCTGATTTTAGTAGTGTTAAAAAAAGAAAGTTCACTTCAATTGTTCTGTAAATTCTGTGGCTGCTGCTTGTAAACTAGTCGGTAAACATACAGAAGTCGAAATAAGATTCAGTTCACCATTTCCTCTTATGGTGATATCCCTGATCCAGGTTGTCCAAAGGGATCCCACAGAAGACAGGTTTGTGGCCTTCTGGATTCAACCAGCTGGATTTCCATAGCTCATCCACAGTCCATATATTGTGTTGGGTTGCTTTCAACAGCGCAACGTTAAGACATGGAGCCTCATAGAGATGTCTCTCGTGTGGTGGGTTCAGACCCAGGCCTTACTCACATAGTGCACTGACACTTCACTGATGGTGTCTTGATTGGGCCAAACAACTGTGTGTACAACTGCATGTATGAGTTGAATGAGTTCTCACAGGTCATACTAAGGGCACAGTCCTAACCAACTTTTTAGCACTGACATAGCGGTGCCAAGGGGGCCTGTGCTGCATCCTGCAGTGGAGCAGTAATCACAGACCTCCTCAAGGTAAGGGAATGTTTGTTCCCTTACCTGAGAGCTGCATTGCCTTTCCCCCGGTGCTGGAAAGTTGGTTAGGATTGTGGCCTAAGCATAATCGCTGAGGTGCCAAACACACGTATTTCTGAGGTCTGGTCCTAGTTGCCACCATGTGAAGAAAGTTCCCTGAATGCCTAAATGGAGCCCTCATTCCACAGGAGGCAATTAACACACCACAATTGAAAGTGGGTTCAGTGGTGGTCCTGCCACTCTCCGGGCGCTTCCGCTGCTGGGCCCTTTAAGGGTGGGAACCTTTCCATAATTCGCTGCGGGGTTCCGGAAGAAGCAAGTAAGTGCTGTCTGAAGGCGTCACACTGTTTTTGGACAGCAGTGGAGTGTCACATGTGGCTCCAAAATACTCAGGTAGTGGGAAAGGGTGCCAGCCTGGAGGTGAGGCAGCAATCTGCAGACCTGGCCCCAAGGCGGCTACGGGGCAAGGGATGTGACTGATTGGGTTGGAAAATGGATACTTTGGACTTCAGTTTGAATCCAATGAGAATAAGAGAGCAGGGTATCCACCCCCTTTTCACAGAAATGTTCCATACCATACTTGCCTATAAAGGAGGGAGGGAACCCTTCACATAATGTTTGCCTATGGACAAGCCTGCTTAGCTTCCACATCTGTGAAATGGGGTTACTAGGATTTACCTTCCTTTTGGGGGGTAATTGGGAGGATTAATTTGTGCCACTGTTATGGTTCCGTTGCAGTACGCGGTGCCTGCTGCATAGATAACGCGATTAGAAGCCATTCTGCAGTCACAGTCCGCTTCTGGGGATATCGTATCACACTCTGTGCAGCTGGGAAGAAATGACCCGGAGTAATGGGCAATTGCAAGCAGATTTATGGCCTTGGCTCTAGGTTATAAATCCTCTGCATTGAATCAGCAGCACTCACAGTGTTACACAAGTGGGTGGCTGGTGGGTAGGTGGAAAGGGCGCTCCTAATGTCAACAGTGTGTCCAGGCACAGAAAGGAGAGCGTTTTGGCGATTTATAGGTTCTAAAGGTCAGGGGGTCCCACTGAGACTGTCCAGCCTGAACTTCTTTATAGTGCAGCCATAGAAGATAATAGTGTTAACTTACTCCTATATGAAGTCCATTAAATTGTATGCTGTCGCAGCACCCTTTCTGGAATGGCAAGTGGTCTTGGTTCAGTGTCATCAACAACCAAAGGCTCTTCTTTGATAGTCTATTCCCATATCCAGTCACTGAGTGTCCTCTAAAACTACACATATATAGAGGCAGGTCAGATTGGAAAGTTGGAGATCGGATCCAGTGTGCACCTTTGCTGCTGAGAGGGCACTTTGCTCCTTCCAACCCATTTCCTGCCCCTGACCTGCCCCTGCTCTGCCTTACCTGTTGTAGTGTGGCCCATGTGGGCTGTTCGTGCACCTAAGAAGTGGCTGGTCATTGGTGCACACTGGTGATTCCCTCATGCTCAGCAGCACCGTGCCACTTACAACAGCACCACACCATTTATGACAGCAGAGCACAGGTTGTGGTGTTGTACCTTCCTGATGTGGGGACATGGTGGTGCTGCGGGTTACACCGCTGCTGCTGGGCTTTCTGACCAGAAGGTTTGGGAGTTTGAGACCACACAACGGAGTGAGCTCCCATTGCTTGTCCCAGCTTCTGCCAACCCAGCAGTTTGAAAGCACTTAAAAATGAAAGTGGATAAATAGGGACCACTCTGGTGGGAAGGTAACGGCGTTCTGTGCGCTACGGCGTAGAGTCATGCCGGCCACATGACCACAGAAGTTTGTCCTTGGACAAACACTGGCTCTTCGGCTTAGAAACGGAGATGAGCACCGTCACGACTAGACCATTCGGTTGTGGGGAAACCTTTACCTTTTACCTTCCTGATAGGATTGAGCCATAAAATTCTAATCTTTAAATGATGATGACTAATTTGGCACTTGTCCTAAAATCAGTGCGGTTCACTTCCAAATAAATACGATTAAATCCAGGGTACATTTAACAAAAATGGAAAATTGACATTCTGGAAAATAAGGGAGGAACTGGCTGGCACCCCCACTCTGTATTGTTTTTCTGCCTAGTGGCATCTTTTTTCAAAAGTACCATGCTGACCAAAAAGCATTCAGATAACAAGGAAATTGTTCTTGTCGAGAGTTCATAGAGCCAGAGTAAATTACTCCCATGGAGTTGGACGGGAAAGAAAGAGAATTCTTTAATTCTTTTTGTATACCAGTACACAGAACAGTCCTTGCTACACAGGAAAATGTTCTCTTTCCATTTGGCATTTCTTGAACTGGCTTTTTTTGGGGGGGGGAGGGGCTGGGTCCTTCAAAGGCCACCCAATTTCCTGACACTTGGTGTTTCCAAACAATCAGAAGTGCTGCTTCAAGAGAGTGGTGTGAGTGGGAGAAAAAGGTAAGGATATGCAATGATGGATGACACTTCACTGCAGGTGGGGGAAAAAACAGGAATTCAGAGTTACTGCCACTCCATGTGTACTTAGCTATGTGGATCCTAGTGATGGTTTAATTGTTTCTGGAGGGGGGATGGAAACCCCAACATATAAAGAACAAAAGTGGTGGATAATTGTAGCAGAATGGGATGATAAGTAATGTTTGGTATCCTTTCTATAACTGTTCCCTGGGGGCCCATTATGGTAATTTTTCTTCTATAACTGGCAAATTGTATAACGAGTCAGATGATAAACTAGGAAGCAAGACAGAAATTTGCATTTTAATACAACTGTCTAAATCATTTATCCACATAAAGGCTGGATGGGACACTCTGCAGATTTTGCCGCATTCTTTCTTGCTGAAGGGTCAGATCTCTGATTCTCCCATCTGCTGTGCTTGTGGCCTTCCTATGAATGGCCCCCGGGCAGCTGATTGGACACCCCATTCTGCACCCCCAGGGCAGAATGTCTGTATACATTCTTTTCCATGAGTATTAATATAAGTGATGTGCTTTAAAAAAAAAAACCCTTTCCAAATTTGGGGTGTGTGAATAAAACATCTCTCCTATATCGGTGAGGCCTCTTTTCTACATAACAACAGATGTTACCTAGCAGTGAGTCCCCCTTTCAGGAAATCAGGAAGCTTCCCTGTTATTGAGGCAGATCAATTATTGGTGTGGCTTCTTTGCTATCTTGCTAGTGTGCTAGAACAACAGGTGTACAGTACTGAAAGCATATGATGCAGTTGCAGTAAAATCCTATCGCCACATTCGGCTCCAGCCTGTGCTCAGAAAGGGGTTTGTGGGAACTCTAAAGTGTCATTAGAGTGTCAGTCAAGGCCACGATGTACTGCACACACCGGGTTGTGCACTGCAGAAGGGCACCACGTCTAAGGGGGCACCACTGACATCGGGGGGGGGGGAGGGATGTTGGTGGAACATCACTTCCGGCAGGGAACAAGTGCCTTTTTCTAATGTGCACAAAGGTGCTGTATGGGCAGCAGCCCTAGTGCCAGTCAACCCCAATCTATACTGTCATCTACATTCCAATCATATTCCTATGCAAATGTATGCAGATTTAATCAATTAATTACCCATTAATTTGATGAAAGCTCATATGATTACTCTACTAAAATGTCTTTAATCAGGTGACATCCCTTGGCACATTATCTCTTTGCAAGGGCGGTGTGCCAGTCTCCCTCAGACCCAAGGGACTCGTCTTTGAAGGCGCAGGAGCATTCTGGAGAAGACTGAACTGAGAGAAATTAACTGACGTTTCTCTCTTTCAGTGGCCTAGAAATCTGTGAGAAAAGCTCCCTCCATATCACAAGGCCTTCCACATGTTTGTTGAACAGGCACTGGGACTCACCAGGGTCCAGGCATACTTCCTGAAGGGCATCGAATTAGTGGGTCTTCGAACCAATTTAGGACAGGAGGCAGCTTAACCCCACTACTGCATGAAGAGCTTGGATCCTTTGCTCAGCCATTATGGCTGCCTGAGGAAGGACTTGTGAGCCACACCCTCAGACTAAAAAAGGGTTGATTTTGGTCTGAGAATTAGACATGAGTTAGGCAAAATAGTGGGTATTAAACTCCTTTCTCTTTTACTTCTGACCAAAGGAAATACCGTTCTTCCCAGCGGGTGATTAATCTGTGGAATTCCTTTCCACAGGAGGTGGTGATGGCATCTGGCCTGGGTGGAAAAGTCCATCGTGGGCCATGATGGGTTGTGCAACTTCCTTACGTTAGTAGTAGGCTACTTCAGAGTGCCAGGTGCAAGGGAGTGGGAACAGGATGCAGGCATCTTGCTGTCTCCTGGGCTCCCTGAGGCACCTGGTGTGCACTGTGAAATACAGGAAGCTGGACTAGATGAGCCTGATCCAGCACCGCTCTTCTTATGTGGAATAACTTTCATTTGGTAGGGCAAAAGGAAGGCACTGGTGTCTTTATTCTGCGGTGTTCGGATGAGGTATTCCGAAGATTGCAGGCTTCAGATTGCTTCAGACCATGTGTACCTTATCACCTGTGCTGGTTACAACGGCACATGCATCTTTTTTGCCGTGCCTGCCCATCGCACAGGAAGACAGTTATGAGGGCAATGATTGACATGCTTGGGTGTGCTTTTCCTTGAACGAAAATGAATGATCTATGTGGGAAATTCATCCTGTTTGAAGTAGGCTTTGGACAAGCTAGGATCAAATTTCAGGGCTCCATTGAATTTAGTTGAACTAGAACTTGATTGAACTCTGTTCTTCAGAACAGAACGCCTCATGTTTGATTGAAACGGTGGTTACCTTCCACCTCTGAATGGAAAATTGTGTCACCAAAACTAATCCACCCCTAAGCATCCTTAATGATATGGATCTGGTCCTTAATCCTGGTAGAAGCTGGACCATCTTTGGGAAATTCCATTTCATGTACACCATTGAACAATCAGTCCTCTTTTGAAATCATTTGACCCCCTCAGATTTTTCAATAAGCGGTATCACCAGTGATGTCATGCAGGGGGTACGCGGGGGTACGCGAGTACCGGTTTCTAGGATTACAGCTGGCCCCGCCCATTCACCCACCCACTCATCGACTCCGCCCCCTGCAACGTTTGAATTTCCTGCACGTTTGAGTTGCCTGCATGTTCTCAGAGCCAGGAAGGCAGCGAGCGGAGCCTTGCCTTGCCTTGCCACTGAAAAATGAGCTGCTCTGGGGTTTTGGAACTGTTGGGTCACTTTAACATGATGCCAGGCCTCCTTAACATGTTCTGGGGGTGCTGTGGAATACTGTTGCAACTGTTGGGTCAGTTTAAAATTGTCTGAGGCCTCAAAAAGGGCTTTTTTCATGTCACTTCCTGCCACGACCTCACTTCCGGCTTATGATGTCACTTCCGGTGGGCGGGTCCCAACACGTGCCAATCAAAAGTGAGTACCTGTTGTTAAATCATTTAGATGACACCACTGGGTATCACCAACAGTTTCACCAACAGAATGCTTTTACTAGAGGTTTGGAAGTTTGGAGAATTTCTTGACGATAAGGGCAGTTCAACAGTGGAATAGATTGCCAAGGGATGTGGTAGATTCTCACTGGAGACCTTCAAGCAGAGGCTTGACAGGCACCTGCTGGAGATGCTCTAGGAGGATTTCCTGCTACAGACAGGGAGTTGGACTAGATGACCTTGTAGGTCCCTTCCAACTCTATGATTCCATGATTCTATGAAAGAAGAGCACAATCCTATCCAATTTTCAGTGCTGATGTAGCTTTGCCAACAGAGTATTTGCTGCTTCCTGCCATAGGGAGGGAAACATGGAGGTAAAGGCAAACATGGAGGTAAACGCCTCCAGGTAAAGGAACATTTGTTCCCTGCATAGGCACTGGAAAGTTGGGTGGGATAGGGCCCTAGGTGTCTGTTCCCTGAACTGTGAAGAGGATTGGGCTAGAAATGCTGGCTGACCAGAAGAAATGCTAGCAGGAGCAACATGGCGGTGCAGCAACAGGGATATGGGAATGGCCTGGCTGACTGAAGCTGAGGCGTTAGAATAGGGCACGTCCTTCCAGGATATGGCTTTTCTCAAATATTTGGCCCCAGTTTCCTCCTCTGCACTTCCCAGCTGCTTTTTTGGCCACATCAAATCAGTGGTGTGCAGTCACCATCTGGTAAGGAGGCTGTGGCCATTATCAGGTGTCCCGTAGAAGAACCCATCAGCCTTTTTTCCTCCCAACTCCCTATTGTTCCTTCCTGGCCCTTGTTGACCTTCCATCAGTGTAGAGCCTCAGACAATTGAAAATCATTCAGTTGGGACTTGAGCATCGGAGCCACCTGGAAGAATAAGAAACACATTATGCGAAGAAAGCAATTTACTTTGCTTGCAGTTCTGTAGCATTTTTTTTCTTTACTTTCCATTGTTGTGCTGCACTTGCTGGGCTTGGTGGAATATTTCCTCCCTCTTAAGCTAAAAAAAAGTGTTTTCTCCTCCATTCAGTTCTTCCTTGAAAACATAATCCTACCATTTTATGACTATTATTCAGTGTGTTGCAGCACAAAATGCTCAAAAGTCGTTATTCAAGCCTCTAAAAATGATGAAACTAGTATAAAATATCATGTAATTAGAACATTAAAATCATATATTTTGATGTCTTTTTATTAGTGCTCTCTCTCTCTCTCTCTCTCTCTCTCTCTCTCTCTCTCTCACTCACTCACTCACTCATTCACTCACTCACTCACTCACACACTCATCCTTTGAGTTTGGCTGCTGCTGTGTTTTCAAGCTTTCACTTTAATCCCATGAGACTTAGAAACTTTGAAATGACCTTTGAAATGGCAAGTTGCTTTGATTTTCTTATAAGACCAGCAATTAACTAGATGTAATTTGTGAATGGATCTCTCTGTCCCAGAGCACAATCCTAGCCTGGAGTTAGGCTGGCACAGTTGGGCAAAGTTTGGCCCGCATAAAGGCCACAGTAAAGTATGTTTGGACCACATTTGGAATCAGAGAGGCCAGCATATTGATGTACTCCATCCTATCTTGTTGAAGGAAAAGTTGCTGAAGGAAAACCAGCATGGCTTCTGTAAGGGTAAGTCTTGCCTCACAAACCCTATAGAATTCTTTGAAAAGGTCAACAGGCACATGGATGTGGGAGAACCTGTGGATATCATATATTTGAATTTTCAGAAAGTGTTTGACACAGCCCCCCACCAAAGGCTGCTGAGGAAACTTCATAGTCAGGGAATAAGAGGGCAAGTCCTCTTATGGATTCAGAATTGGTTGAGGGCCAGGAAACAGAGAGTGGGGGGTCAATAGGCAACGGAGAGAGGTGAAAAGCGGAGTGCCCCAAGGATCTGTCTTGGGGCCGGTACTTTTCAACTTGTTCATAAATGACCTGAAAACAGGCATAAGTAGTGAGGTGGCCAAGTTTGCGGATGACACAAAACATTTTTCGGTGAAAACCAGAAGGGATTGTGAAGAGCTCCAAAAGGATTTCTCCAAGTTGGGTGAATGGGCAGCAAAATGGCAGATGCGTTTCAATGTAGACAAGTGTAAAGTGATGCACATTGGGGCAAAAAATCAAAACTTCACCTATAGGCTAATGGGTTCTGAGTTGTCTGTGACAGCTTAGGAGAGAGATCTTGGGGTGCTGGTGGACAACTCGATGAAGGTGTCGACCCAGTGTGTGGCAGCAATTAAGAAGGCCAATTCCATGCTTGGGTAATTAAAAAAGGGGTTGAGAATAAAATAGCCAATATTATCATGCCATTTTACAAATCAATGGTAAGGCCACATCTAGAGTATTGTGTACAGTTCTGGCCACCACATCTCAAAAAGGACATAGTGGAGCTGGAAAAGAAGAGAGCGACAAAAATTATTACTACGGGGCTGGGGCACCTCTCTTATGAAGAAAGACTGCAGCATTTGGGGCGCATGAGGGGGGACATGATTGAGATATATAAAATTATGCACAGGAGGGATAGAGTCGATAGAGGGATGTCCTTTTCCCTTTCTCACAATACCAGAACCAGGGACATTAAAATATCATAATGTTTTAATTTCATCCACTGAAATTGAGTGTTAGGAGAGTTAAAACAGATAAAAGGAAATACATTTTTACCCAATGGGTAATTAAGCTATGGAACTCCTTGCCACAGGAGGTAGTGATGGCATCTGGCCTAGATGTCTTTAAAAGAGGACTGGACAGATTTCTGGAGAAAAAGTCCATCGTGGGCTATAGGCCATGATGGGTGGTGCAACCTCCTTACATTAATAGTAGGCTACTTCAGAATGCCAGGTGCAAGGGAGTGGCAACTGGATGCAGGCATCTTGTTGTCAACTGAGCTCCCTTAGGCACCCGGTAGACCACTGTGAGATACAGGAAGCTGAACTAGATGGGCCTTTGTCCTGATCCAGCAGGGCTCTTATGTTCTTACCTGACCCTGCGAGTGGTCCAAACCAGTGGCGGATCTAGGGGGGGCAAGGGGGCATGAGCTCTGGGCGCAATCTTGGGAGGGGGCGCCATAACCATGGCGCGCCCCATGCCCAAAATGGCGCCCGCGGCCTGCCCAGGCCCTGGGCCGCATTCTCCTTGCTCCGGCTGGCCTTAAACAGCCAGCCGGAGCGAGGAGAACCCGCTGCCGCCTGGCGCCCCCTCCCGCCTCTTAGAGTGGGGGACGGGGCGCCGCGTGGCGTTCTCCGCGCTCCGGCTGGCTCTTTAAGGCCAGCCGGAGCACGGAGAACGCGCTGCCACCCGGCACCCCCCTCCCGCTTCTCAAGGCGGGGGGGCAGGGCGCTGGGCAGCGCCGCGTTCTGTTCGCTCCCGCCAGCCCTTTAAGGCCCGCGGGAGCGAACAGAACGCGGAGCCCCGGCCACGTTCTGTTCGCTCCCGTTGGCTTTAAAGGGCCGGCGGGAGCGAAAAGAACGCGGCGGCGCCCAGTGCCCTACCCCCCCTGCCTTGAGAAGTGGGAGAGGGTGCCGGGTGGCACCACATTCTGTTCGCTCCCGCCGGCCCTTTAAGGCCACCGGGAGCGAACAGAACGCGGTGCTCCGGCCGCATTTTGTTCGCTCTCGGTGGCCTTAAAAAGCCAGCAGAGCGAACAGAACGCACTCCTTAGAGGGGGCGGGGCACGACATCATGACGTCACGATGTTGTGACGTCATGACGTGCGTGCCCCTGGGGTGCCTTTTCATTGGGCGCCATTTCAAGAAGATCCGCCCCTGGTCCAAACGTGCTTTACAGTGGCCCTTGTACCAGCCAAACTTTGCTGGCCTAACTGTGCCTGCCTAACTGCAGGTTAGGATTGCGCTCCCAGTTAGAATTGAGGAGTCAGTTTGTTGTATATGGACATTTACCTTTGAAGCCCCCATTTTGGTGGGGAAAAAGTCATCTGCAGCTCTCTGACCCTTGCATTCAATCCCTTTTCTGACATCCTGTAAGGTAAACTCCATGGTACCAAAACCACCACCAATGCTGTTTCTGGGTGATCAAGTTCGGCCAGGCATTCCTATCATTACAGTCTGGCATTACAGTGTTTGAAGGTGCATCCACAGGGCACTTCCATTCCTGAGTCAGACCACTGGTTCAGGGTCTTGCCTACCCTGCCTGGTAGCGATTCTCCAGGTTTCAGATTCTTTCCCAGCACTATCTAGAGATACCAGGGACTGAACCTGGGACATTCTGCATGCAAAATAAGTGCTCTGCCGCTGAGCTACAGCCCTTCCCTTTAACAAGCACTATGTAGGGTCTCAGATCTTGAGTGGACAGGTACGTCTGCTGACATCAATGCAAAAAAGGTAGGGAGATATGGGTGGTGCATATCCTGTGTTGTATAGGAGCTTGATCCAATCAGGTATTTTAAACAGCTGTGTACTGTGTACAGTGTACTGTGTTCAGTACACTGTGCTGTACTGAAGTGGTTTCCCTCTGTATATGAGGCTAGCAAAGAGGAATAATCTAGTCCTCTTCCATTTGCCATGTTGCTTCCCCCTAAATCTCCACACTCTTCCCAACTACAGAGGACAGTCCGGCACAGACCACCAGAGAATCAGGGAATTTGCGCTGCCAACATTGCACTGTATGCAATGCAAAAGGATTACTCTGCTTTGGCCTCTTTTTGTCCACCTTCTTCCTATGCATCTTGCATGGCACAACTGCATAAAGGCATGATTGCACAGGATGGCAAATGGCGCGCAAATGGCAGATCCCAAAAGTACAGCAAGTGAGTGTGTTCTCCTTCTCTTGTGTTGAGCAGGAATGGTCCTTTTCAGGTTTGATCCCGAATGCAAAAGAGCACAAGGTTGAGGATGTAAGATTGTGCTGCTGGTACTCACGTATGCGCACTTTGAGGGCACAATCCTAAACTGAGTTAGGCTGGCATAAGCTAAGCCAGCAAAGTTTGGCCAGGACAAGGGACACCGTAAAGTATGTTTGGACCACTCTCGGAGTCAGAGAGGTCAGAGACTTGAGCCATCCTCCCTGACTCTGAGAGTGGTCTAAACACGCTTCATGGTGGCCCTTGTGCTGGCCAAACTTTGCTGGCTTAGCTAATGCCGGCCTAACTCCAGTTTAGGATTGTGCTCTGGGAGAGATGTCTCTGTCCATGAGACAACACTGAAAGAAACCCCTATGTGAGAACTTGCGTTTTTCTTTCAGGAGCATTTTCTCACAGTGAAGATGCTATCAGACTGTCGATAAAAATCAGAGGGGTCACCCAAAATCACATCTAATAATCAAGAATGAGTAAGTGATTAAATATCCTCTAAGTGCATTTGTGAGGCTTTTAAATGGCCACAGCATAGGCCAAAATTCACCATTTAACAACATACTGTCAGCATTTGATGAAGCTTCCATCAAATGTTCCAGGACTTAACTGGAACAATGTTTTAAAAAAATACATTGATTTCTCTCTCTTTCTCTCCCTCTCCCTCTCCCTCTCCCTCTCTCTCTCTCTCTCTCTCTCTCTCTCTCTCTCTCTCTCTCACACACACACACACACACACACACACTACTGGCTGTTGCAAAGCAGCTGCAAAGCATCAATTTCTTTGAAAATCTGCACAAAATTAACAAAATACAATGACTTTTCATAATGTTACTCAAAATTACATATCTCGTCATGTGACACTCATGATGTTTTGTGATAATATATATTGTCGGGATAACAAATGCTTGAGTTATTTACATTTCAAGCTTTACAGAGTTCTGCTTCATGCTAGTGCACTGAGCTCTGTGAAACATGATCGCTTTTTTGATTCACAGACAGGAGTAGGTTTGTAAGAATATATTAGAAGCCCCCTTCATTCCCAATGCCCCTCTCCTAGATCCGATTTCTAAGAACCTACTTTGCAACTAAAATGGATGAGTTAGAATTTATCAAGAACTTTGATTCTATCTATTCAAGCTTTAACCGAACTTTATTATGAATATTTATATACCGCTTTTCATTTCACAAAGCGATTTACACAGGTAACTGAATAATGATGTGGTTCCCTGTCTCAAAAAGGCTCATAGTCTAAAACGGATGCCGAAGACATTCCTGCAAACAGCCACTGGAAAAGACACTATTGTGGGGTGAATAGGGGTGGTTGCTCCTTCCCCACTAAATATAGGGGTGCCACCATGTTCAAAGGTGCTCTTCTGTCCAATTAGCAATTTCCTGCAATGGTTTAATGTGCATGTAACTGACAGGGTTTATTAATTTAGCATACCTAGGAGGAACTTGTTATCATAATCAAACAAACAATATTTATATACCACTTTTCAACAAAAAGTTCACAAAGTGGTTTACAGGCAAAAATAAAAAATGGCTCCCTATCCCAAAAGGGCTCATAATCTAAGCAAATGCCGAACACCAGCATCAGCCACTATGCTGGGGTGAAGAGGGGCAGTTACTCTCCCCGTGCTAAATATCAATTGTTGCTGTTGGGAATAGTTACAGTCTTATAAGCCCAGCATTTCTCAAACTGCGGGTTGTTGTGACCCACTAGTAAGGGAAACTTTTCAGTAACAACTTGCCCTTTCCTGGCAGCGGGAGTGCAGAGAGTTGTGCTCCAGTAAGAGTTAAATCTTAAACCCTCCTTATAGATAGAAAGCCTGTCTTCCATACACTCCATCACACAGGGAAATGAAGAGCAAAGCTCATGCAAATTTAAAATCAAGTTTAAAATTCATCAAAGATCCATGCTATGGGAAGGGAAGGCAGTGTCTCTTAGGCAGGCTGTGAGAAATATCAGTGGCTCCTATACCGGGCCAGAGATCACGGAGGAACCAGGTCTCTTAGAGTAAATGTGATGAGTGTCACTTTCCTTCCCCATTCCAGAGAAAAAGTGCATTTGGCTCTCGGGTGATGTTTTTCAATAGCACTGGATGATGTTTCTCAAAAATCTTTATTTGAGAGATGATTTTTTTTTCAGCACATGAAAGGAATTTTTTATGATACTATTATTGGAAGCTACAAATGTCACAAGACATGTTTCCTGGCTTTATATTCTACATTTGATATCCTTTATTTATTTTTTAAAGCAATGTATAGAGGCTTTGGAAAATGAGGTTTGGATAAAGAAAATATGTACAACACGCAGACTTGAAGAGCAATTAAAAATAAATGGGAAGGAAAAGCTGCCCTTCGGTCAGTCGTGCGCAGTCGAGACCCATCCTGCACAACAGATGTGGTTGCTGAGAGTGAACCAGCAGGAGATCCCTTTCCACAAGAGTCCTGTGTAGTTTGAAAACTAAGTTCATTGGAGGGGAGACAACAGAGGGAGGGAAGATGGAGAGGAGGGGGAAATATGCATTGAGGTCAACTATGCAAGCTTAATTTTACTTGGAGATGGCAATTAAGGATCAAATTAGATGATACATTAAAAATAATTGAGCACTTGGGTTGTTTTCTTCATAAATAGAAACAGAGCAGTGGTGGCGGCTAAGAGGGCACACCTCTCTGCCACCATTGCATCTGCAGAGAACCGTCCGGCTGAGCTCTTCCGTGTGGTCCGCAGTTTTTTACATCTTGCCCCTCTTACTGGTAGGGAGGAGCACACGGAGGCTCGCTGTGACGAGTTCGCAAAACACTTTGCAGATAAGGTCGATCAGATCCGGCATGACTTGGACGCCGCTGTGGGCATATCTAGTGATGTCCCTGGGGAACCTGTCTATCCTATGATTTGGGATTCTTTTCAGCTTGTAGAGCCTGAGGATGTGGACAGGATTCTCTGGAGTGTGAGACCTGCTGCTTGCCCGCTCGACCCTTGCCCGGCATGGCTAATTAGAGCTGCCCGGGGAGGGCTGGCCGAGTGGACAGGGAGGGTGGTGAATTCATCTCTGAGGGAGGGGGTGCTCCCGCCTGCTTTGAAGCAGGCGATGGTTCGCCCCCTCCTGAAGAAGCCCTCCCTGGATCCCACAAATTTAAACAACTTTCGGCCAGTCTCCAATATCCCATTTCTGGGCAAGGTGGTTGAGCGGGTGGTGGCGTCCCAGCTTCAGAGGGTTCTGGAGGAAACGGATTATCTGGACCCATTCCAATCTGGCTTCAGGCCGGGGTTCGGGACGGAGACTGCCTTGGTCGCCTTGGTGGATGACCTTCGCCAGGGGATGGACAGGGGAAGTGCGACTCTGTTAGTCCTGCTGGACCTCTCGGCGGCTTTCGACACCATTGACCATGGTGTCCTTCTGGGTCGGCTGGCCGGGTTGGGGCTTGGAGGCACTGTTTTGAAGTGGTTCCACTCCTTCCTGGCTGACAGATCCCAGAAGGTGGTGCTGGGGGACGCTTGTTCGGCACCCCGACCTCTCAGGTTTGGTGTGCCGCAAGGTTCCATCTTATCCCCCATGCTGTTTAACATCTACATGAAACCGCTGGGAGAGGTCATCCGGGGGTTTGGAGCGGGGTGCCATCAATATGCTGATGACACCCAACTTTATCTCTCCTTTCCCCCTGATTCTGAGGAGGCGGTTGAGGTCCTGGATCGCTGTCTGGAGGCAGTTGGGGGCTGGATGCGGGCGAACAAGCTGAAATTAAATCCGGATAAGACAGAGGTGCTTTTGGTTCGGAAATCCACGGCTCGGGTATTGGACTATCGCCCTGCTCTGAATGGGGTTGCACTTCCTCTGAAGGAGCAGGTTCGCAGCTTGGGGGTTCTCCTGGATTCACAGCTACACCTGGACTCCCAGGTGGCGGCTGTGGCCAGGGGAGCCTTTGCTCAGCTTCGGCTGATCCGCCAGCTGCGGCCGTACCTGAGCTGCGCGGACCTGGCCACTGTGACCCATGCCCTAGTGACATCTAGATTAGATTATTGCAATGCGCTCTACGTGGGGCTGCCTTTGAAGACGGTCCGGAAATTACAACTAGTACAGAACACGGCGGCTCGGGTGGTTGCTGGGGCACGTCGGTTTGACTCTGTCGAGCCGCTGCTTCGGCGACTACACTGGCTGCCGGTTCTGTTCCGGGCCCAATTCAAAGTGCTAGTTTTGACTTTTAAAGCCCTTTACGGCTCGGGTCCGGGGTATTTGAGGGACCGCCTTCTTCCATATAATCCAACCCGTACTCTTAGATCATCTGGGGGGGCCCTTTTGACTGTGCCGCCACCAGGAGAAGTGAGAGGGGCGGCGGCCAGGAAGAGGGCCTTTTCGGTGGTGGCCCCCCAACTCTGGAACACCCTCCCCTTAGAATTGAGAACTGCTCCCTCTTTGTTTATATTTCGGCGGGGGCTGAAGACCTTTTTATTCCAAAAAGCTTTTAACTGTTGACAGGCTGGCTGGTTATTATAACCCACGGGGCTTGTTGTTTTTATATTGTTTTTAAATTGGTTTTTAATTGTAGTCTTAATTTTTGATTGTATTGTTTAATTCTGTTTTAATTGTTTTTAATTGTGAATTGTTATATTGTTTTTATATATATATTGTAATGCCGCCTTGGGTGCCTTCAGGCACAATAAGGCGGGGTAAAAATCTAATAATAAATAAATAAATAAATAAATAAATAAATAAATAAATAAATAAATAAATAAATAAATAGTTCCTTCCAACAGAGTGGCCTGATCTAGATGTAGACCGATGGTGCAAGCTTCACTAAGCCAGCCCACCCCATGATGCTGCCATTCCAACAGACCATGTTGTTCCCTTACCTTGGGGCAAGCCTCCGCTGCCCCACTGGGGCTCCTCGGATCTGCACCAGCCAGTTTGCTGGCATAGGTCCCGGGAGAATAGGAGCAACAGAGGAACAGGCTAGGAGACCCGGAACTCATTGCTGCTGGTATCCACCCCTCCCTCCCCTGTTCTGCCTCCCGCGTTTCACCTGCTCTCCCACCCAGACGCTCCCCGATTCCTCCTCCTCCTGCCTGTCACCCACTCCCTGGGCCAACTTGCTGGCACCAAGGAATCTTCAAATTCCACTTCTGGTGGCAGGTCAGCTGCATGTGACAGCCACAGCACCATTTGTGACACTGAGGGCGCAATCATAACCTGCACTGGAACAGGCAGGCTAGCTGGCCTGCCCCATATCCAGCACAGGTTCAGAGTGCACCAACGTCCCCTTACTCTGGGGTAGGCACCAGCTGCCCCGATCGGCTTGCTCAGATACAGGCGCAAGTCCAAGCATGCTGCATGGCCCGAGTTAGGGCAGTGCGGTCCGGGGACAGGAGTTTGGATGTGGCAATATTCAGGCTCCACCCCCTTCCCCAGGCTGGCCCACCCCCAGAACACCCACCGTTCACCTCTTTCCGCCTTCCCCCCACCCAGAATAGCCCCTGCGCCAACCAAACTTGTACCAAGGCTTGCAATAGCACTGCTGGGTCTCAGGGTTCAACCAGGAAATATCCCCTCCCCTGTGTCAGTGAGTGTGGAAAGCCTCAGGAGTGGCTCAGCTCAGGAGTGCTCCAACACTGCAGGGCTGATACAACTGCTTGTGTCGGCACACTGCACGCCTTGTGCTGGTGCAAAAATGCTTTATGGCACGTTCACAACACTGCAAGCAGCTTGAGTCAGCCCTGGGACGCTTTAGGATTGCGCCCTGAAACACTGACTCAGGGGAGGGGATTGAAACACTGACACAGGAGGGGACCCCTGCTAACTGGACAAGAGGCACTTTTTCAAGTGGTGTTCCTCTTATATTTAGCAGGGGGAGAGTAACTGTCCCTCTTCACCCCTGCGTAGTCTTTCTAGTGGCTGTTGCTGGCGGTCTGCCTTTTTTTAGATTGTGAGCCCTTTTGGGACAGGGAGCCATTTAACTTTATTATTATTACTATTTGCCTGTAAACCGCTTTGTGAACTTCATGTTGAAAAGCGGTATATAAGTACCTGTTGATTGATTGATTGATTGATTGATTGATTGATTGATTGATTGATTGATTGATTGATTGATTGATTGATTTTTCCTGGCCGAACCCTGAGCCCCAGCAGTGCTATTGCAAGCCCTGGTACAAGAAAACACTGGGTGTGATCAGCTTGGAAATGTTAAGATAGCCAAGAGAATGATGCTGTTGTGCTGAAAATAGAACGGCATAATATGCAGTGGGCTATGGACTTAAGCAGCAGGTGTAGGGATGATTTGGAATTCAAATTCAGCTGTGCATCCCAGACTGCAGCAGAAAGTGTCGGACCGCTAGAGAATCCAGCGTCAGAAGCGGAATTTGTGAGTGGGGCTTCTTGCATTTGGTGCATATAGGACCTGGGGCGCCATGCTACTGAGCTAAAGGCCCTGATCAATACTGACTGGCTACTCATGATGCCTTGAGAGCTACAATGATGCTTTTCGTGAACACAAATGCCTGATCAGACTGTGGGATTACAAACCTAGCCAGGCTTCTCCTCTGTCGTTTCATTCTCTTGTGTTGCTAAACAGGGCATGGAAAGAGCTTTCCCAAAAGCTGTCGGGAGCCCTGAATGAAGGATTTAGCCTGGTATGGGAGGTAGCGGGTTCATTCTCTGCAGCCGGCACTGAAGAGGATTTTCTGGCTTCTGTGTTCTGCTTCTCACATGGATTAAAAGTTTTAACATCTTGGCCTAGCTGGGAAGCAAATCCTCGGAGAGTCAATCTGTACACAGCAAGTCCCATTAGTTTTTCAAAGCAGAAACAAACAGGCCGTGTACGGGAGGGGAGTTCTGTGAAGGCTGGTTAATATTTCATCCGGTAAAGTATTTGATGCTTGCCGGTCACTCAGGCAGAAGCGGCTGCTAGCTGCCCAGCTCCCTGAGGGAGACGAGGGCTCTGTCTTCTGGCAGGCAGGCTCGCTGGATACTCCAGCCTGCAGCCTGATTAACTTGGGATAGAGATACTGGCAAAGCTTGCCACACTCCTGCCCAGAAACAAGCTGTGGGGATTTGTAATGGTTCCCTCAAAGAAGAGCCAATGCGCTATGTGGAAATGGAGGAGGGACTTCTGGCTCTCCCTTCCCTCCTTCCTTTGCCAACCTACTCCTGAGGCAGTATGCAATGTTCGTCTTTGGGGAAATGTACTTTTCCCAAGGGGCCTGTTCAGTACACCGATGCAAGGCACCAGCTGGAAGGAAAGGGAGAGAAAGCCTCCCTCTTTCCCTCACACTGAAACCAGAAGGTTGCCGTCACTACTGCAGTCAATAAATGCAGTTGAAAAGAAAAAGGGGGAACCTGAGAGTGGGTGGGTGGAGAGGAGAGAATGGATGGGAAGCTGACGTCCATATTCAGATGGTCTTGGAAAATAAGCTAAACTCTTGAGTTTTTCCAAAAGTAGGTCATCTGATTCTTTGATCCAAATAAACAGGGGGGGAAAAATCACAGGGCCAGTCACCCATTTACAATTTTAAATTTTGACATTTCCCACCTATCCAGAGGACTGCTGAGGGGAACTGTGGCACAGTTATTGGAGGAAACTGAGGAAAGAGATGCTGAGCAGCAGCAGCACACATCAATTGGAGAGACTGTGGGAGGAGGAGACTGCTGCTGCCCAGAGGGAAGGAAGTCCCCATCGTCAAATGGCAGGAGACAGGAGGCAGCATTGGGGTGGGGTGGCTGCTGACGAATGAGGAGCATCCAGGGTGGGCTGCTGATGTCAGCCTCTGCACTGGACACTCCTAGCCAGCCAGTGAACATGCGGCTGCAGGGTACGTCCCCTAGCAAAGCCTTTTGCTGCCCCATTTTTCCTCCCAATAAAGTTGAAACACTGAGTCTCCATTAGTCACTGCTCACTGGCAGTGGCCTCTTCTTCCCCACCGCACTACCTTACCAGACGTCACTGTTCAGCACAAGGACCATATTTTGAACAGAGCAAATGCTGAAAAGCCAGCAACATTTATTCCACCCATCAGAGTGAAGATACTGGAAAAGAATTGTTGGCACAACCGCACAGCTAGCCTCACATTGCATTCAATGGACATACAACAGCACACACGACCTGTAAGTCCCTGCATGGGCTTACAATGAATGCATGCACAGCCATTCACATGCAAACAGATATGAGCCCAGACACCTGTGCGATGCAACAAATTGATACGACACAATCCGAACTCGCGCAGGGCCGGTGCAGTGCTTGCTGCCCTAGCATTATGAGTTGCATTCGTGCAGTGAAGCATGTTTGTGACAACTCAGGTGTAGCAGCGCTAGCAGGAAGGCCTGCGCTGCCCCACTGATGCTGACTCCAGAGGAACAGCTGGTGAGTTCAGTGCCGAGTGGCGCAGGGGGAGGGAGGAGTGTAAGGGCAGGGGGATGGCAGAACGTGGCTGGATCAGGCCAGGGAGTGGGTGGGATCAGCAGGGGAGGCCAGAGGCAGATCTAAGGGAGGGCAAATCTCTAAGTTTTGCAAGAAGCCTTACCTTGCAGTGGAAAACACTCCTCTCCTGCACCGTTTTAGCCAAGCCTCACAGGGAACAGCAACATCTTGGCGTTGCTTACTGGCTACAGCAGCAAGGGAGAGGAGGGGTTTACATGACAGGGTAAGGCTTCTTGCAACACTTAGAGCTTTGCCCTCCCTTAGATCTGCCTCTGGGGGCGGCCTCCACCATAGCCTAACCTTTTTCCAGGCCTGGAAACTCTACACAGTGCTTCTTGGACTTGCGCCAACTATTTTGCTGGTCCAGATCCAAGTAGCCTATTGGGCATGCCCAAGGAGACCTCCAGCCTTCTCAAACCCAACACTGGGTACAGTGTGGACCCTGCAGCCCCACTGCATCAGCGCTGCATAGGATTGGACAGCATAAGAACATAAGAAGAGAGCTGCTGGATCAGGCCAAAGGCCCATCTAGTCCAGTTTCCTGTATCTCACAGCGGCCCACCAGGTGCCCCAGGGAGGCATGAGACAACAAGATGCTTGCATCCTCTTGCCCTTGCACCCGGTACTCTGGAGTAGCCTACTACTAATGTAAGGAGGTTGCACAATCCATCATGGCCTATAGCCCACGATGGACTTTTCTTCCAGAAATCCGTCCAATCCCCTCTTAAAGGCATCTAGACTAGATGCCATCACCATCTCATGTGGCAAACAGTTCCACAGATTAACTACCCGCTGGGTAAAAAAGTACTTCCTTTTATCTGTTTTAACTCTCCCAACCCTCAGTTTTAGCAGATGCCCCCTGGTTCTGGTGTTTTGAGAGAGGGAAAAGAACATCCCTCTATCGACTCTATCCCTCCCGTGCATTATTTTGTATGTCTCAGCAATTCTAGAATTGACAGCAATTCTAACACTACAGACTTTTATCCCGAACTCATACTGGCTCCTACCCTTACACACACATCTCACCAATTCCCCAGAACGATCTGGAGTAATCAGTAGAAGAAGCCTTGAGTAGCCTCATAAGAACTGGTTCAAAGGATCTTTTCTAGGAGGGGAGAATTCAGATAAGGGAATGCACTCGCTTCTGTGCCAATGCTGTGCCAACCCATGCTGCAAATTGTATTAAAGCTTAGATTACACTTTAGACTAAGGCAATAGCGCTCGAAACCAATACATCCATGGTACAGATTAATAACATAATTAGAAAAAATGTACAACATCCGAAAATAGTAAAGAATCACAATTCTTAATAAATTTGTTTCTGATTCCAGTGCAAACGAAGCAATCTTTATAGACATGTTTTGCATCTTTCCCTCTGAGCAGACAAACAATCTTGTATAAAACGGCTGGACTCGCAATCTGACCAAATGCATGTTGCAGTAAATCAGCCCTGTATTCATTACCGAAAAGGCAGTCAAATAGGTATGGTGGCAATTTTTACATTGCACCAGAGATCAGACCCACATCACAATGACGTCATTCACAAGCAGGTTTTTCCAGAGAGGTAATCAAACCCATCGGATTGCATTGATCAGGACTTCAATATCACAAATGCTTTCTGTAGCTGAAAATTTGCCAAGTTTACTGTTCTGGTCGTTTTCACAGTAGAAAATAGTTTTTTAAAAGCTGTTAACTACAGAGTTCATCACAGCTAAATCCTGCCGGGGTGCCATATCTCAAATGCCTCCCTTGGCTGTATCGGCCCTGGCTTGGATCAGAACTACTCTTGGTTTGGGCTACCACCCTACAGTGCCAGCTCTGTGCCCATTCCACACTGCAAATTACACCCATCCATTATTCACAGCCCTCTCCTTGGCATTGTGCCCCCCCAGTACATCTTGCGTCACAGCTGATCTCTGCCCCCTGTTTATCTGCCACTTTAGGAGGAAGTTAGAAATGCATTTGATATAAATTTGATAGTGAAATGCTGGCCTCTCTTGACAGCTTATAAATAGCTTCCCGGAGTTCAATTTTGAGATTCAGATTTTTTTTTAGAAGCCATGCAACCCCCAAAACCTATCAGCTATCTATCTGCAACACAATCAGTGGTGACATGCCTCTCCACTTCCCACCTCCCTCCAGATTCCATTATGTCCTGCAGTACGCTCACGGTTCCTTAATATCCCATGGGAAAAGAGTCCATTAAGACAAAGACTTATATCAATCTCTCCCTTCCAACTTAATTAAGTTTTTATAAACACTCAGGCCCGTATGGAGAAAAAAAAAAAGGCAACCCAGCACCAAATTACCAAGGCAAATAGAATCCAAATGAAGTTATTTTCCCTGCCTTGTTTGAATCCGGTTTTAATTAGGCAGCTGTTGGGACTTGGTGTTGCCTGCATGTAATTGTGTCATTGCCATTCATTAGAAGTTTGATTGAAGTTATTGTTTGCTTGCCTCCCAACGTTTTCATTTCTTCTGTTTTCCACCGATGACCTGGCCAACTTTGCCTTGCAAGTAATTACAGTTTAGCAGCAGACATTATTTATCTATTAGGGTGCTGCTGCAGCTGGCTCAGTCCTGGCTTCAGGAGCGAAATGTTGCGATGTCTCCTCTGCTGAGCATTTGGATCCAAAGCTCGGAAAGCCTGGGCAGAAAAAGAGTCATTGTCCTGCATCATATGCCACATCATGTTTAACTAATAGGAGTTGGCCACACCGTTGGAAATTTGCAGAGCCAGCCGGGTTACTAGCTCAGCCTCCTGTTTATTCCCTTTTAACATGCCTGACAAAGCTCTGACCTGGGGAATGTCAGATGTTTGTATAATCCAAAGTTCAGAGACAAAAAAGCGATGGAACTGATACGGAGTTTCACAAAGGACAGAGAGAGAATCTGAATAATCAAGAAATTGGAGGCTTGCAGCTTGCATTCTTCTGATTTTCGGGTTTTGCTCTGTCCAACTTTGTCTCGTTTCCTTTACTCCTGCAGGGCCGGCTCTAGGAGCAGCAGGGCCCAATGTGGGGCAGTACCAATGGGCCCCACCCTCCCCACAGGGCCCCCCACTCACCAAGAAGAGCACTTGTGGTGCCACACCTGGAAAGAGTTGGTGGTGACCTGGAAATAGAAAGCGGCTCCATGGGCGAGGCGGGGCGGATAGTGGGAGGAGTCAGGATTTAACTGTGAAGCCAAATCCTAACCCCTGTGCCCTCCAGACGGCTCCAGGCCACTTGGACTTGCGCCTGCTATTTAGCTGGTCCAAGCAGCCCCATCCCTGCTGGGGGTTACCCTGGGATAAGGGGGCAAAAGTCCACTTGCCTCAGTGAGCTCCAGCTGCCTCCTGCTCTGCTGAGGGCGCAGCGCAGGCCAGCCAGCCTGCCTGCACTTGCGCAGGTTAGGATTGTGCTGTAAGTAGTTTAGTTTGGTTGTCCCCTGGTCAGGATGGAGTGGTCAGATAGAATGGAGATAGATAGAACATAGAATGGTCAGATAGAATGTCCCCTGGTCAGATAGGATGGAGGACACAGTGCCTATTCTGTGCCCATTGTACAGAAGAGTGAATTTTGACAGGTGTTCCTCATCATGGGGGAGTTTAAAAAAGCTACAGCTGCCAAAATTCAGTGGCCAGCTTTTTGGAAGTTATTCAAGGGAATAAATTCACAACAAACATCTATTAGTTCTATGCAGCTGTTTTGGTCAGGACCTCTCCCCAAAGCCCCCTGGAGATGTAGTTTGATAAGGCAGCTAAGAATTCTGTAAGCCACTCTTGGTCCTTCTAAGAGACTTGCGGAACCGAAGGCTCTCCTTAGAAAGTAAATGACCATTACACCAGTTTAAGTCTCTAGTGTAGTTATGCCCCAAGGCTGCTGCTGCTGCTGTTGCTGCTATCATCATCATCATCATCATCATCATCATCATCATCATCAACAACAACAACAACAACAACAACAACAACAATGTAATCCATTGGTTTAATTAATTCCTTTCTAAGTTTCATTAACGTTCCTTTCACTAGCATACCTAATAGAGGCCATTGGGGCATGAGCCCTGGACACGGTGCTGCTGAAAGAGAAAAAACACTCAACATACCAGCGAAATCGAGCCTGGCTCACATGCTTCCAGATCCAGATTGCTCGGATCCTGCAACTTATTTATTTTGCTTTCATCAGTTTTCAGCTTTTCAGCATGAATATATGCCTGTAACTCGGAAGAAAGTCCTCCTATAGGTCATAGGACTTCTAGCCAATCCTCTGCATGTCTCCTTGGAAATGAGTTCCACGGGTGTCCAATAACGCTGTGTCCCAGGTAAGGGTGCCGAGGACTGCAACCTCAATTGATAAAGGACAGGCACATAAAGTATGTTTCTGGTCGAATGTAAATAGTTTCCACAGCACAGTGGCTCACCATGCACTCAAGCAGCCAACTAACATACAAGTCACATACATATCCATAATTTGGAGTCAACAAAAGCAATTTCTGAAAGAACTGATTTGATTGTGAGATTGCAGCAGCAGTCACCAAGGCATCAAATGAGGGGAAGAATGGCTATAGGGCTGTTGTGATACTCAATTACAGTTCGGGGGGAAAAAAAGCCCCACATCAAGCACAACATGACAATTTACAGCTGCTGGACATTCAAAATGGCTTCAATGGGGCGAGACAGAACCACAACTTGGATTAAAGTGTGCACTCAAAAAATGAGATCCTAAGAAACAATGTGAGTACTTAGGGGATCTTTTAAGCCATTTAGTCTGAGTCTTTGTGTTGGGACATGACCCCTTTGTGTTGGGACATGACACTTGTTACTCAGGACAGTGGATAGGGTGACCACGGGTTTACTCATATGTGCTCCTGTGCCTTGAACAACAGTGTGGTCTGTGGATATTGGCAGGATATCACACATATATTCTATGCCGCCAAAAGCATCACTTGATTTTGGCAGATTTCTGCTGTTAAAGGAGCAAGTCTAGGCCAATTTTTTCCCTAGGACAGTTAGCAACTAGCTTTGTGTGTCCTGCAGATCAGTTGTAGCATGTAGGCATAAGATTCAGCTTCTTAAGAACCTCACCTTTCAAATTTAAAACATCTGCCAGCCTTTTTGGCCACAAATATATTGCTTAAAAAGAGGGCAAGCAATGCCTACTGTGATATCTCAGGAGTTCTGGGCAGGGGCTTAGCTAATGAAAGTGCAGCCCCGTGCAGAGGGCAAAATGTTACCCCGGAAGTGACATCACAACAGAAAGTGATGTCACATTGGTAGTTTCATTTTCTCTGGGTTTTGGGCCATAACTTTTGTTAAAGATATTAAACTCTGGTTTGTTTCATTGCATTCTACATTAAATTACCTTTCCAATGATGTCTACCATTATGGTATTATTCCTACATACAAAGGTTTTCATAATTTTGGTCACTGTCAAGCTCAGCTAGGTGCCCCTCAAAGCTTGTTGCCCAGTGCAATTGCACCCCCTGCACTTCTTTAGCTACGCCCCTGGTTCCAGGTGGTCGTGGTGTTTGAATAAGATTTTCAGCAAGCAGAGAATTCGCCCTCAGTACCCTGCATGGTCTTGGCATCCCTCTTTGCCTAGCAGAACCCAAACTATGTACAGTAGTAAAGGTAAAGGTAAAGGTTTCCCCATGACCAAATGGTCTAGTCATGACCGACTGTAGGGGGCGGTGCTCATCTCGGTTTCAAAGCCTGTAGAGCCGGCGTTTTGTCCGAGGACAAGCTTCCGTGGTCATGTGGCCAGCATGACTATACGCCGTAGCGCACGGAACGCCGTTACCTTCCCACCAAAGTGGTCCCTGTTTATCTACTTGCATTTAGGTGCTTTCAAACTGCTAGGTTGGCAGGAGCTGGGACAAGCAATGGGAATTCACTCCGTCGCGCAGTCTTGAACTCCCAGCCTTCTGGTCGGAAAGCCCAGCAGCAGCGGATTAACCCGCTGCGCCACCACGTCCCTAAAAACTGCCAAATAAAAATAGCTCAGATTGCATAATTTATACAAATTGCAGTGACTCGCTTCTCTTAGCTCTCTCTCTCTCTCTCTCTCTCTCTCTCTCTCTCTCTCTCTCTCTCTCTCTCCCCTTTTAGCATAGTTACACAAGTATACCCAGCTCGTACCTTCCCAGTATAACAGAAAACGACAACCAATGACTGTAACAATTTAGAACGTGTCTCCAACTGAGACAGAGAAGGTTGAATATCCAGGTATGTCGTAGACAGAGGAAATTTAACAAGACATAATTCACGGGGTGATCTGTGTGCGAGAGAAAAAGAATCTACAGCCACTTTGATTTGACAAGGTGGCTGTGGTGGTGGGAGATCGTATTCCTTCTCACTTTTAAAATGGCAATCTGCAGTAGAACAAGCAGACAAAACACTGGAAATATCATTGTCATTTCTGCTCCAGATCATCCCACCCATCGAAAAACCCCTTCCCTCCACCCTTCAGACACACACCTTGGCATAGATTCCTAATTAAAGTTGACTCATTCAAGAAAATGCATGAAATGTCTCAACTACTCCATTCACAGTGAATGTTTTGCTCTGGCAATAATATAGACAGCTGGGGAAAGTTGGATTCTCACTCCCTTAATATTGTGATCCATCTCCATGTATGGGAGTCAGGTGGCCCCCAAGGCCCCCCCATTGCAATAAAACAGGAACAATTTGTCAGCCAGCGAGTGGGACAGAGGAGAGATTGAAACAAAGAAATACTTTCTACTCTGGTGCCCCCAATCCCTACAGATGCCGGAATCATCGTATTTTCTACACCAGTGCTCCCAATACAAACACATTCGCAGATCATCATCAAAACACACTGAGGGGAAAAAACCGCAACACAGCCTGGGGAGATTTGGGAAGAAAGGAGTGCGAATGTACTGGACTGTGTCGCTGCCTGCTGCAAGGTTGGAATTGGGCTACTGTGGATAAGATTGGAAACGCAGAATCCAGCCCCAAAGCCTGGGTAAAACATTGGAGAAATGAGCTTTTGCTGTTTGAAGAAATGTTTGCTAGCAACAGAACTCCTGATATTCCCTCAACAGGCTACTTAAAGGGGAAAGAAGCAGGATCAGGCCTGCCAGCTCTGTCCCCAACCATCATACATTCGGCAGAAGTGTGAAAAAGGCCTCTGGGTGCGTACAGCAGCTGGCCAGTGTGGACTGTTCACATGATCAGGAGCCCTGACTGCACAGGAATCAGGCAGGGGTCGTGACTGAATGGAAGAGCCTGAATGTGTACATGGATAATCCCTTTCATGCTGACCACATAGGGACCAGGGCGGTTTCACACTCAGCAGGTGCAATCCCACCACCCTTCAGCTTCTTCAGCATACACATGGGGCTAATGTCTGAATGGGGTAAGGAACTGTCTCTATGCATCAGTCGCGATACACAGTGGAAGCATTGGGGAGGTCAGTCTGGGTGGGCACTTGGCTCAGCCAACCAAGTCAACTCCTGAACTCCCAATCTCAACGATGGTTTGAGGACCAGACAACAACGAGGAGGAAATGACTCCCTTCT
>JAJKFI010000064.1:3311808-3339696 GCA_029204185.1 Lerista edwardsae
CGAAACAAAACGTCCGCCATGCCCTGCTGGAACGCCTGGACCGATTGACACGAAACTTGGCACACATACACCTTGCGGCCTGGCGACAAACACTGCGGAGGGAAGACCCCCCTAGCACCCTTGGGGGTGGGGGTACACGGGGGTCCCCATGTGAAAATGGTCAAAAACGGTTGAAATCGGCGTCGAATCCACAGTTTCCGGGGTCGCCGGGGCGAGCAGCGATGCTCCCGAAACAGTTGGAGTCTGGGTTCGGGGCCCCCTCGGCGTGGGGGGTGAGAAGGGGTACAAAACAAAAGGTCCGCCATGCCGTGCTGGAACGCCTGGAGCGATGCGCACCAACCCTGGTACGCGTGTGCCTTGCGGCCTGGTGACAAACATTGTGGGGGTCAGGCCCCCCTGGTGCCCCCAGGGGTGGGGGTACAGGGGTCCCCGTGTGAGAATGGTAGAAAACGGACAAAATCGGCGTCGGATCTTTAGTTTCCGGGGTCGCCGAGGCGAGTGGTGACACTCCCGAAGCTGTGGGAGTTTGGGTTCGGCCCCCCTCAACATGGGGGGTGGGAAGGGGTGCAAAACAAGATGTCCGCCATGCCATGCTGGAACGCCTGGAGCGATTGGCGCTAGACTCGGCACACACATGCCTTGCGGCCTGGCGACAAACACTGCAGGGGTCAGGCCCCCCCAGTGCCCCCGGGGGTGGGGTGCACAGGGGGCCCCATGTGAAAATGGTCAAAAACGGCCAAAATCGGTATCGGAACCGTAGTTTCCGGGGTCACCGGGGTGAGTGGCAACACTCCTGACGCGGTTGGAGTCTGGGTTCGACCCCCGTCAGCATGGGGGGTGAGAAGGGGTGCAAAACGCATAAACTCTGGAAGATCATTTTGTTACCCGGGCAACGCCGGGTAACAAAAAGCTAGTAATTAACATAAGAAGAGCCCTGCTGTGTCAGGCCAAGAGCCAATCTAGTCCAGCTTCCTGAATTTCACAGGGGCCCACCAGATGCCTCAGGGAGCACACAGGACAACAAGATGCCTGCATCCTGTTGCCACTCCTTTGCACCTGGCATTCTGAGGGAGCCTACTTCTAGGACCAGTAGGTTGCAACCTGTGATGGACATTTCTTCCAGACATCTGTCCAATCCCAGGCCACATGCCATCACCACATCCTGCGGCAAGGAGTTCCACAGATTAATTACCCACTGGATAAAAAAAAGTCTACAGCAATCCGGATCGCACTTCTCCTTGTTCCCCCTCAATCATCCATCTACCTTTTGTTAAACCCAATGGAGTGGAAGGATGTTGGGAGAAAAATCTTTTGCTCCCAGCCAGTGGTGTAGCCAGAGGCATCTCCTCTGCATTGCTCTGGCCACCCAGTATGGCTCCTGTGGTGGGGCCATTTACATGGCACATTGCAGTGCTGTAAACTCTAGCTATGCCACTGCTCCCAGTACATTTCTGCACCTGCCACTTTTGAAGAAATGGCCAGGGCAATGCAGGAGGAAGACTGTAGCAGGGGTGGTAATGGGGGTAGGAGGTGGAGGGAGCCAAGTTTTTTAAAAAAATGAAGCAGAAAGATTGGCCATGATTTTGTTGTTGTTCAGTCGCTAAGTCGTGTCTGACTCTTCACGACCCCCTGGACTACAGCACGCCAGGCCTCCCTGTCCTCCACTAGCTTCCGGAGTTCGCCCAATTTCATGTTCATCGCTTCGGTGACACTATCTAACCATCTCATCCTCTGCCGCCTCCTTCTCCTTTTGCCTTCGATCTTTCCCAGCAGGAGGGTCTTTTCTAAAGAGTCCTCTCTTCTCATGAGGTGGCCAAAGTATTGGAGCTTCAGCTTCAGGATTTGTCCTTCCAGGGAGCAATCAGGCTTGACTTCCTGGAGGATTGACTGATTGGATCTCCTTGCTGTCCAGGGGACTCTCAAGAGTCTTCTCCAACACCATAATTTGAAAGCATCTATTCTTTGGTGCTCTGCCTTTCTTATGGTCCAGCTCTCACAGCTGTACATTGCCACTGGGAAAACCATCACTTTGACTATGCGGACCTTTGTTGGCAGGGTGATGTCTCGGCTTTTTATTAAGTTGTCTAGGTTAGCCATAGCTTCTCTCCCAAGAAGTAAATGGCCATGATTTAGGTGCCCAAAAATGTTCTGAGATTTGCACCCTCTTGGGAACAACCCTATCAAAGTTTCACCCACTGAACCCAGAAATTCTCTTCTGCTCTTCTCCACTTTACAGAGTTACACCAAAAAGTCCTGTTCAATCTTCTTGCCACTTACCTGACAGTGAAGTGGCTGCCCCAAGGGGCCTACAATCTTAAATTTGACAGACAAGGATAAGGGCCTTGTGTGGAATCTAGGAGTGGTCAGAAACCCTGTAGAGAGAATTAAGGGGCGATGTCATCTCATCTGACCTATGGGAGTGGTGAGTCCATACAGAGGCCAGCAGAAGTCTGTACAGAGGTGAGAGGAACAATAAATGTAACAAGGCCTGAGAAGAGAAGAGAATATTGCTGGAATCAAATTGGGAGATGACCAGAATGTGAAGCTGAAGAGGCAGAAAGGAAGGAGTGTATAAGGGCAGGACGTCTAGCCAAGAGGGTAAAAGCCACAGTCCTGCCCGAAGATAAGATCTGAAGGTCACTAGTTTGTAACCACCGGAAGTCTCTGTGAGCGGCAGACCTCGAAGAATGCGGCTGATAAGATTTGAGCTGTGCCTGGCTGCCTGTGAAAGAGGAATTGTGTCAGCCAGCTATTTCTTGGTGAGAGCAAAAAGTCGTTTATCAGCCGGCAGGAGAGCAATCATGCGGCTAAGAAAGAGAGGCTGGACTTGAAAGTGTCATCTGAAATGTAGCAGTTCTTGTGAGATTAGAACTTACTGTGATTGTAAAAACCCTTTGGATTTAGAAATGCCTGCCTATGTAAACCGCCTTGAATAATAAAGATATAATAAATAATAAAAATAAATAATAATGAATAATAAATATAAATAAATATAAATAAATAATGAATAATAAAAATAAATAATACTAAATAATTATAATAAATAATGACTTAGAAAGGCGGTATGTAAATACTAAGAATTTATTATTATTATTATTATTATTATTATTATTATTATTATTATTATTATTATTATTATTATTATTATTATTATAAAACGTGAATGACATCATTGGCATGTTCTGAGGAACCCCTCACATGGTTCTTTTCACAAGGAGACCAATGGCAGAATAGAGCTTTTGTACCTGATCAACTGGAGGGAAGGTGATGTTTTTTAAAAGAATACAGAATGTATACAGAGTGGTAGCCTGGGGGCGGGGCGGGAAGTGCAGTCTTGAACATATGGTATAGCTAAAGGGGTACAGGGGGTAGCAATTACACCAGGCAACAAGCTTTGGGGGTGGGTAACAAGCTGAGCTTGACACTAGTGGCCAAAATTGTGAAAACCTTGGTATTTATGAAAAATACCATTATCCTATACTGTATATCTTTGGAAAGGCAATTTAATTCTGAATGCAATGAAACAAACCATGTCGGAATATCTGTATTCTATCAAAAGGTATGGCCAATTAACCATAAAAACTTTTACTTACTTACTTACTTACTTACTTACTTACTTACTTACTTACTTACTTACTTACTTACTAAATAAATTGATTTTGTCATGGAGGAGGAGAGGTAAAAAATCCTTTTTTTTCCCTGGGTAGCAGTTGCCTTAGCTATGCCACTGGCTTGCTGTGAATTAAATATCCAAACATATCCAAATGTTGTCAGTGCATAGGTGTCAATCATTAAATTTTAAAGGGTCACCTGGAGCAGGCAGAACAGCAGAGGGACACTAGAGCAACAGGTTGCTGAGGGAGGACAATGGTGAGAAGGAAAGCCGAGGAAGAGCTTCCCCTTGCAGAAATTGAATGAAGGATTGGAAAGACAGAAAGACAGCTGAGGATATAAAAGAATTCTGGCAAAGTTCTCCTGAATCAAACCTGGAAATGAAATTCAGACTCCTTAAAGTCTGTCTCCAAAGAAAGAGGTGAACTTTACAAGTCTCCAAATTCTTCTGGACTCAGATTAAAATCCAACTGGAGAAGGAATTGCCAGCTTCCCTCAGTCTTTGCTTGACATAATGAGGCTTTGTGGCTCTGTGACTTTAAATAAGCGGTGAATTTAGATGCTGCTGGGGCAAAAACCAAAGGGGTGTGTGGGAAAGCCAGCCCTCCAAAGAGGTCATGTGGGGGTTGACTTCACTGTACCAATTTTTTGCCCCAGATTTGAACCCCAATTTAATGTGCTGAACGTTCAATTGCTGCATTGAAAGGTCAAAGGAGGGAAGGCCAAAGGAGGGAGGTCATTGAGGGTTAGATGGATCCCTGGCCTGGCTACACTTTTGCCCCACCCGCAGTTTTGCTGGAGCAGCTCTTCAAAGCAACAGACACATTTCTGCTTTGCTTTGCCAATAGGTTGCTTTTCTAAGCAGATAAGGAGCCGAGTTATTTCCATTTAGGGGGGGAAAATAATTCATTTCCATGTCTGTCTGAAATAGAGCTGATCTGGAATTTCTCCTAGACCCACTTTTGATAAAAAAAATTTGCAGGTTTCTGGTGAAGTAAAATGAAACAGGGAATTACGCAGAAGAGAGGTCAGAGATAGAGCACTTCGAAGTGAAGCAGGACCAAGTGAGTGCGTGGAGAAGGCAGTCCACCGGCAAAGATGAAAGAGGAGGTTAAGGAGAGGACTCAGTCACGGCGATTCTCATCATTAAAGCTGAAATCACCGTGATTGGGATATTGCCCAGGAAGAAGACGACAATCCAGGCATCAAGGTCTCCTGGGACTATTGATAGAGGTTTCAGCAGACTGGTGCAGGATAGCAATACAGGGGTGCAAAGGGGAGCAGAATTGCACAGAGTGACGTGCCATAGGTGCAAGAAGCAGAGACGCTGGAATGGGTGGGCACAGAATTTAGAAGTGGCTACACCATCACTGGAGTTTTCAGGGTGAGGTGTTTGGGAGACCTCTCAAACCTTTGAGCACCAGGACCCACTTTTTAGAATGACAGTCTGTCCTGGACCCACCGGAAGTGATGTCATGGCCAGAAGTGCTGTCATTGTGTCGCCAGAGCCTGCTGCTTTCTTGAGAAGGCAGCAATAAGTTGGGTTATTTCTCAGGCATTTTCCAATAGGAAAGTGAATCAGAAAGGAAAAGGCCTCTTTACAACCTTGACACAAGCAAAACAACCACACAGATCTCCCCCTTGCCAGCATCCCATCTTTATTTTCAATATGACTGCTCTATAGGTGCTTTGCGAACCACCTGAAATTGGCTCATATCCCACTGGTGGATCCTCCTGACCCACAGTTTTGGAACCACTGCTCTATAAAATATGATTACAATTACTGTGGCTGCTTCTGCCACCCCTTTGCACCAACTGCTCTAGGGGACAAAGAGCAATGGGGACAGTGTTGTTGGGAGGGCATCTTTCAATGAGGGCAAATGGCTGAAAAGATCAAGAGAAGGAAAAAGGTGAGCTAGGTGCTTTCTGAGGTGGGTACATCCCTAGGCAGTGGAGAGGCAGCAAACTGGCTTGAGACTAATATGGGTATTATGGAGGATAATATGGGCTGGGGATAAAATGGGGGTGGAGAGAGACTGGAAGCCCCAAGAGATAAGAAGGGAGAGAGGGAAAGATGATGACCTTGATGGGGCAGTGAGAGTCAGAAGGTGCAGTCCTGTCCATCAACGGCATGGGAGCAAGGATAACGCCTACTCAGCCTTTGCTGCTATCTAGCCTGGCTTTGTGCTGAGTTCTTCCAAACATCATTCCCCAGACACCCTTTATTGCACTAAGGATAAACTCTTGAGTGTTTTTACTGCACACACTTTATTCTATAAGCATGTGGGTTAAGTGCTATGTAGTTGGTCCTGGCTTTAAAGAACGCGGCACAGAGTTGTAAATATATTTATTTTCTCATTTCTAAGTGACTGAGAGCCAGGCCATTCCAGGCAAAGGAGGTGAAAGCCGAGGATATTACAGCTGCCTGTCACCCTCCTGGAGAATGATAGCCCTTGCCAATCACTGAAGGGCTGGGAGACAGGCAGAAACTCATCTCAATCTAATTCCTTCTAATGCTCCTTCCTAGGCAAAAGGATTTGGGAGTTGTTATTGTGTGACTCTGAGAGGGGAAAACCTGGGCGCACCTCCTTTCCCAGAGACTTGATGGTGTGCACTTCAAATCCCCACATCTGAGCCAACTGATCCGAATATTCACACAGCACTTAACATGGACTGAAGGGGACATGGGTGAAGGTTGGCTTTTTTGACCATACTAGGCCCTATAGACTGCTGTTGGCTGGAAGGACAGGCTGTTGTCAGATGTTGTTAGTCCAGATTTCGGATGTCTGAATAAGGGATAATCTACCTGTATTTCTTACTGTTTCTGAGGGTATAATCCTAACCAACTTTCCAGCACCAGGGTAAGGGCAATGCAGCTCCAAGGTAAGGGAACACACATTCCCCTGCCTTGAAGAGACCTCCATGACTACTACTCCAGAATGCAGAGCATGCCCCATTGGCACAGCTATGTCAGTCCTGGAAAGTTGGTATAGTCTAAGGGGTATAGTCAAAGTAATGGACAACATTTTCACTGAAATACCTATGAGTATTTCCAACACACTGCTGCAGCTGGCCCATCCTGTTTTGGACTAAGTACATTATGGTGTGAAAAGTCTTTTGGTGTATGCAGTCCTTATTTGTGTGCAAAATTGGTTGTACCATCCTAGATTTTGTATGCATGGCGGGAAGCACTGCAGAAAGAGGGGCTCCCAGTTTTATGTGTGAACCCTAAACAGGTGCACTTGGTTTGCATATAGGACTGTCAACAGTCTTGTGAATGCACATAGGTTGGGGTCTCCCGCAGTGATTCTGTTCAACGTACACCATACACTTGAAACAGCTGAGGAGTCCCGCTGAAAAGGAAAAGGGCAAATGCAGTCGTGAAAGACATGCAGACAATAGTGCAATCTGTGTTGGGGGAAAGGGCTGGCAGAAGCAGCCACAGTAATTGTAATCATATTTTGTAGAGCAGTGGTTCCCAAACTATTGGTCACGAGATCACAAAGTCCCTGGAGCACCTGTATTGAAAATATGGGAAGATGGGATGCTGGAAAGGGGGAGGGCTTTGTGGTTGTTTTGCTTGGGCTGAGAAATACCCCAACTTCCTGCTGCATTATCAGGAAAGCAGCAGGTTGATGATGGCACACAATGATGGCATTCCCGGCCGTGACATCACTCCTGGTGGGTCCCGGACAGATGGTCATTCTGAAAAGTGGGTCCTGGTGCTAAAACATTTGAGAACCACTGTTGTAGAATAATTGTAATATTGTACCTCAGATATGCAGACGATACCACTCTAATGGCAGAAAGTGAGGAAGACCTCAAGAATCTTCTGATGAAGGTGAAAGAGGAAAGTGCAAACATTGGCTTGAAGCTCAACATTTAAAAAAACTATGATTATGGCAACCACTCCCATCACTTCCTGGCAAATAGAAGGGGAAGAAATGGAAGCAGTGACAGAGTTTATTTTCCTGGACTCCAAGATCACCGCAGATGGTGACGGCAGCCATGAAATTAAAAGACGTTTACTGCTTGGGAGGAAAGCTATGGCGAACCTAGACAACTTAATCAAAAGCCGAGACATCACCCTGCCAACAAAGGTTCGCATAGTCAAAGCGATGGTTTTCCCAGTAGCAATGTATGGCTGTGAGAGCTGGACCATACAAAAGGCAGAGAGCCGAAGAATAGATGCTTTTGAATTATGGTGTTGGAGAAGAGTCCCCTGGACTGCAAGGAGATCCAATCGGTCAATCCTCCAGGAAGTCAAGCCTGATTGCTACCTGGAAGGACAAATCCTGAAGCTGAAGCTCACATGCTTTGGCCATGAAAAGAGAGGATTCTTTAGAAAAGACCCTCATGCTGGGAAAGATTGAAGGCCAAAGGAGAAGGGGGTGGCCGAGATGGTTAAACAGTGTCACTGAAGCGATGAACATGAAATTGGGCGAACTCCGGAAGCTAGTGGAGTACAGGGAGGCCTGGCGTGCTGTGGTCCATGGGGTCGCGAAGGGTTGGACATGACTTAGCGACTGAACAACAACAACATTGTAGAGGCGCCAATCTTACTGGATTGATAGGGAGAACAGAAATCTAATGAAATAATATAACCTTTCAGCTTTAATCCCAGAGGGACTGAGGGTGCGCCACAGACCTCCCCATCTCCCATCATGCACTGCTGCTTTTCTTTTTGTTTCCTTCATGCCATCTTGACAAGCCAAGGAGGACCCTACTCGTTTCACCTTGACAAGCTCATGAAGGCTGTCCCTCTTTGCTCATGCCCCCAAGCATCCCTGAAAAGGGATCTCATGCCAGCCACTTCATTTCAAAGGATCAGGTAAATTACTGTATATTATTGAGACTCAGAAAGACTCAAATGTTATTAGCAGACGACACACCTCCTTGACTCCATTCCTGCATGAGCAAGTTTGCAGGCTTCAAGACACACCAGCTGCAGCTTCCACCCACCCAGGGAGTCAATTGCTTTGGGGGAATTTGGTTTGATAATTGAATTCCCTTTCTCCCTCGCCATTTAGCAGATCAGCTACTGTATTTTGAGCTGCTGTTATTTGTGGCATCACCCAGATCCATATTTTTTTCCTTGTGTATTTTGAAGTCTCTGCTAATTTGATTTCCTTGCTTCAACCTGTGCTTTGGTTGTCTTTCCTGTCTTTATTAAATGGCAGCAGGGGAAGTGAATGCTGACAGAGGGGCGTGTGTATTTGTGTGTGCGCTTAGAGCAATCATCTCCCCTGTATGAAATTGGATTCCTTCTGCATTCACGCTTATTAAATTATGCCCAGTGGAAGAAAACACATTAGTCTGCAAAAAAGCTAATCCTTGGAGGTTACTTTAACACCTGCCTCGTGGGACACATTGAGAAGTCTTCTGTGAAGGCCACATTTAGCTGATCCGACACAAAAAGTGTCTGGGGCAGCTGGTTACACACCACTCCAGACAGTGTTACTCCACTCATTTTTCTGGAAGGAGGAATCTGGTTTTCTTCCTGCTGTCTGTGTTGCTTGTACAACCCTCTGTCTGTTTGCTATTTCAACAGAAAGAGACAAGGTTAACCCAGTACAGGTTTGCACAGGTATCTGATGGGGTTCCGTTCCGGACCCCACCGTGGATACCTGAAACCGTGGATACTGGGGAGGCCTTTTTAAAGCTAGGGGAACATCAGTGGTTTTGCTGCAACAAGGTTAAAAAAAGAGATTTGTTTAATGTTTCCCTATCTTTTGAATAGGCGTTCCAGCATCCAAGGTATCCGTGGATAACTGAAACCATGGATGTCAAACCGGTGGATAGCGAGGCAAGCCTGCATTACCCATGAGAAGTGCATGATTCTACTCCCTGGCTCTGGGTTCTTCTCTATTATGGTCACTTCTCACATAGCTTTTGTCCTCAAGGAGTATCTCAATATAAGGAAAAGTGGGGAAAAACTTTAATAATAATAATAATAATAATAATAATAATAATAATAATAATAATAATAAGCTGTGTGTACTATGTAATATGTGAAGAAAGCCTCTAGGATTGTTCCGATTATGTTGTAGGCACATATATAGGTTTATGTATAAATAATTGCATGCACATTCATTGTAAGTCAATATGGGAACAGGACCCCTTGGAAACACAGAGTGAAGACTGCATGTTCTGCTTTATGCACATTGAACATTACTTGTGAATAATTGTATGCAGGGCTGGCCTTAAGCCAATGTGACCAATGCCGTCACATTGGGCCCCGCCCGTTTGGAGCCCCGTGCCAGCGCATCAAGCATATTGCCAGCTGCAGCAGCAGCTGGGATCTCTATGAATTGTAAGTCAGTGGGGCGAGAAGAGCAGCTTTACCTTGGGCCCTCCCACCTGCCCCTGCCTCCAAACCTCATCATCATCTCACCAACTATTTCCAGGTGCCGTGCAAGGCACCACAAGTGCTTTTCTTGGTGGGGGGGGGCGTGGGAAGGGTGGGGCCTGCATTGGGCCCGCCATTTCTGGAGCCAACCCTGATTGTATGCATATACAGAGGGTTCAAGTCCTCCAAATGCTGCCCCCTTATGTGAAGATGTGCCAGCCACTGTCCCTCCCACCTACAATGTTCTAGCTCAGCACTCTCCTCCCCTCTTCATTTCTTCTTCCTCTCTGCCCCCCTCCCCCTTCCAACCCAGGTAGTGGAAGGAAGAGGAGGGACAGTGGAGGTAAGTAGGCAGACAGAGATGGATGCCCCTCCCCATACCAACCGCTGCCTGAGGAGATAATTCCAGTTGGCCTTATGGCCGGTCCTGCACGTATACATCAACACCACACGTTATCTGTAATAGATTGTGCGCATGCTGAATATAATTTGTGAATAGGCTATTGAATTCAGTGGCTTCACAATACGGGCAGTTGTGACAATATTAAAACATATTCAACATGTATGTTCGCATGAACATTACAGACGATATCTCTATCAGGAAAAAAAATGCCATGGGTAAACCAGCCCTTAATTTCTTTCACTGTTAAACAGTCTTGATTGGCAGGAAAAACTGGAGAGAGAGAGAGAGAGAAAAAGAAAGGGAGAAGAGAAGTTTCTCTAAAGAAATGGAGAAAATGAGAGTGAGGACCTCTTTGACCTTTTGCAGCTCAGCCTGGGCATCAATTGCATTACCTGAACATTCCAGCTGCTACTGCTTCAGATATATGGGCAGTGCAGATACGTTCATCCAGATTGGCAAACTACAGCAAAATAGCCGCTACGGACAATTCTGCCCCATCCAGAATGAATCTGGGTCACTTCCTTCACCTTTGCTGAAAAAAGGTAAATTCTACAGAGGTGAACTCAGTATCAAGGCAGCACTCTGGTTAACCAGTATGGGCTTACATAAAAATGAGTGCATACAGGGTTGCGGGGGGGGGCACGCTATGTATACTAGACATTTGGCTCATTGATTTTCAGCTGTAGCCTGGATCTATTGGGAACGATGTTTTAAAGGGAGAGGATACACTTCTTTGAATGGTTAAGATGAGATGCCTGACAGGTTCCTTCAACATCAATGGGGAATAGTAAGAATTAACAGGAGCTGAGGTTGTGTTGCTTTAGGCCTCCTTTAGGCTTCTGTGCTCCTAAATTTGGTAGCTTCTATCATAGTATAGGCCTCCTTATACTGTTGCACCAACAAGAATCACCTTGCAATGGAGGCCACTGAATGCCTTTGGGACAAAGCATCCTCTCTTTTATTACTACAGTAAGCAATCAGAATCACTTGGGTGACTGTTCTCTTTTCCCAAATAAAAACCAGGAAGGCAGGAGGAGTTGCCTGCCTTGCAACTGCCCTTCGGGCTGCCCTTGTGATACAGCTCATCCTTCTGGTCCACTAGAGGTCAGTGTTGTGCTAACAGTTATGCAGCAGCCTTAGATTTTTTTTGGCACTGCCAACACAATTTGTCACCATCTTATAGAAATGTCATTGGGAGGACATTTTGAATTAATCAAGGGCCTCATTGGCTGCCCCAGCCAATCAGAATTCTTCTCTGAAAGGAGTATTTGGTGAACAGGCCTAATACAGGATCCATACAGGATCATTAATGTGGACCTCAGGAGGCTGAGGAGTTGGCTCTGTTGAACTCTTAACTTGAGTCAGCTTCTTTTCAGGGCTGGTTTCAATATAAATTAAAACCATGCCTCTGTGCAGATGGTTAGACTTCCTGCCAAATCACTGGCTTGCAGATTCTTCTTTCTTTATAGCGGTGACAGAACTCATCCAGAGTTCATGGCACATGTTTGTTGACTGAAAAATTGCTTGTCTCCTGCTCTTGTCACATGGTTGTTAACAAGTACAAGCAATTATTTATTTGAGAAGTTTATAGTCTGCTCTACAAGTTCTCAAAATGGAGACTAATAGAAAGCAATAAGAGCAATAATGAAACAATCACTAGGAGTAACAGCAAAAAACAAACCAGAGAAAGTTAGGTTAACAAGTAACCTAAAAAAGAAATTCGTGTTTCTTATTTATTTATGTGATTTGTACTCTGCTTTTCTCCCAAAGGGCACCCAAGGCAGCTAACAAACACTTAAAAGACAAAGAAAGAAAACAAACAATAAAATGCACATAAAACTATAAAATGCACATAAATATAAAATATGCATTGTGCTCTTGGATTTCACAATCAAACAGTATTTATATACCACTTTTCAACAAGAAGTTCATGAAGCAGTTTACAGGCAAAAAAATAAATAAAGTTAAATGGCTCCCTGTCCCCAAAGGGCTCACAATATAAAAAAAAATGCAGAACACCACCAGCAAGAGCCGCTAGAAAAGACACTGTGCTGGGGTGAAGAGGAATGGTTACTTCCCCCCTGCTAAATATAAGAGGAGCACCACTTGAAAAAGTGCCTCTTGCCCAATGCTCGGGCAAGGAGTTCACCACTGAGAAGGCTCTGCTCACCATTGATGACAGACAGAGGAGCTCTATGCTGATACGTTCAGTAGCAGCAGTGATATCATTCAGGGGTGAATTCCTGTTCCTACATCATTTGAATGACACCACTGAGTAGCAGTAATGACACATTCATTACTGCCCCGGAGGCGTATATTGGAGAAGATTGTCCTTAGATAACCTAGACTCATGTAGCTGTTGGGGTCAGCAGGGGTGACAGTCCAGTAGACTGTAGGGAATTGTGTGCTTGTGTGTTTTCCTGCATGCAGCGTACCCTGCTTCTGCCTTCTGGCACCCCAAGGTAAGGACAGGACCTTCCCTCCCCACATCGGCATAGCGACCCTTGGTAGTTGCGTTTGCAAACCACGCACTGGGCACCACTGATTGAGACTTATGCTTAAATGAAAGCACATTTGGATTTATTATCCAGCTGCTCTTTAAAGTCCTGGGAGCGCTGCAGCAGACATAGAACCAGCTCTCCAGCTAACAAGGAATTACGGCATTACTGTAATGGAGGGGGCAGCCCTGTGCACGCATGCAAGCTCCGGAGTAGCTGCTTCTCCATGAAAGTAAAAAGGGCAGCCCACCACTTGCCTAGTTTTTTCCATGGATGTGCTGGAGTTCACAGGAAGGCGCAAATGTTCATTACTTTAGGTTTACATTTTTGAACACCCTGTTTTGAACGCCCTGTTTTAAGATCTTCATTTTTATTTAGGCCAACACATATATGATCTCATTTAACTCCCTCCCCCCATCTTTGCACTATAAGTGTGTTCTCTCTATTTGTTGTTGTTTGCTGCCAAGATGGAAATATTACACTCTGAGCTGCCCACATACCCTAAACTGCTACTACAGTATCACCATTTTCTCTGTAGCATCTGGTCCTGCCTGTTGCTGGCAAAAGAATACTGAATTTGGCAGCCCATTGGTTTGGATCCTGATGGTGGTAATTTGCCATGGATGAATTAACCATTAGTTAAGCATCAGCTTAAAAGCCAACTCTTGCCTGTCCCACATTAGCAGAGCTCATATTGGAAACGGTACGTGTGGACCTTAAAGACGCCACAAGTCTTTGAAAAGCAGCAGCTAAGGGGACCTGGACAAGGTAAGAGGATCAGGCCCCCACTGGCTCCCTGCAATTTGAGCACAGTATATTAGGCACATAAGATGCTTTTCCCATAAACAGCCCTTTCAGATAGCTGACTTTAAAACAAATCTACTGCCAAGTGAAAGCTGGTGCAGTTACTAAGCAACAGAGATGTAAATCAAGAAGTCCCTAATTCAAATCTCACCTGTACCATGAATACACTTGGTGGTCTTAATGCAAGCTGCTACCAGTCCCCCACCCCTTTCATGAGATAATGACAAGTGCCAACCCTGAGGGGTTGATGTAAAGAGCTGAAGTAATTTTTTTTCATCAGAGTCTAACTTCTATCCCGGGCTTCATGATTTTTTTTCCAAATCAGGGTTATGTGTAAATCTTTTTGGTCATCATTTATACAGCTTTTTTTAAGCTTTAATTTGTACTTTTTGAGAGTGGATGTAGTGTAACAGCTAATTGACTATGCTGTGACTGTGAACCAGAATTCAATTCTCACCCCTGCCACAAACGTAGTAATTAGTTTTAGGCATACCTCTAGTGTCAGGTCCTTCTCCCAGCTACAGTGTAAATCGGGTGTTTGATTGTAAAGCTGAGTTTCAAATCCCCACACAGCTATCAGGTGAACTTGGTGACCCCAAGCCAATCACTTTCAGCCTTATGTAACTCATAGGGCTGTTGTGAGGATAAAACTATGGTTGATGTCTTGAGCTTCTTCAGAAGAAAAGTGCAGTGACAGTGGTACGGGTGAGGCAGAATCACCCAACCTGAGTTTTTTTTTAAGTGCTGCCACTGCTGTGATCATGCAAATAATTACAACCCATAGGCTCTGAGTAGCTAGAGCCCGTGGGTTGCAAGTGTTTGCAGAATCACACCCACAGTAGCAGCACTTTTCAAAGAACTCAGATGGGGTGGTTTTGCCTCACCTGCTACACTTGTACCACCATATGTCCCTGGAAGGGTGGGATAAAAAAGGAGGAAACAAATATTGTACATCAGTGGTTCCCAAACTGGGTTGGGACCAGAGACGTCATCTGGGCGCGCCAGGAACGGGAACGCCCGGATGATTGACAGCCCTCCGCCCCATGGCAGAGGGCAGCCACGCCTCCCTGCGCCTCACAGCACCCGAATCGCTCCATTTCAGAGCGATTTGGGATGCGAGGGGGGGTGGCTGGGCCCAGGAGCAGCTCGCCCATCCTCGGGAGAGGCGGTGCGGCCCGGGCCCGTCCGCAGAACTGGCAGAACGGCGTACCGGGCTGTTCCGCCAGGATAACACCACTGGTTGGGACCCACCAGTGGGTTGCAAGCCAATTTCAGGTGGGTCATGAAGTAACTAGAGCACCCATATTGAAAATATGGAACAGTAGAAAGAGGGAGGACTTTGTGTTTATTTTGCTTGTGACAAGGTTGTAAATAGGCTTTTTTCTGATTTACTTTGCTATTGGAAAATGACTGAGAAATAACCCAACATTGCTGCATTATCAGGAAAGCAGCAGGTTCTGGAGTCACAATGATGGCATTTCAGGCCATGATATCACTTCTGGTGGGTCCCAAATATATTGTCATTCTAAAAAGTGGTTCCCAGTGCTAAAACATTTGAGAACCACTGCTGTACATGAAAATATGTCTGCCTTAGTCCCTTCATCTGCCTGCAGCCTGGACAACTGGAGACAAAAATACACTGGCCTACCTTACAAGACTGTTGTAGAAATAAAAACTGTTATGAATCACTCAGAACTCTCAGAAAGACTGTATAAACGCTACCATATTGTTAACACATGATTAAAGATGCAGAAGACAAATGGCAATTTTCCGAGGTGACGTTAATGACATTGCTCAGCTACTGAAATTGAGATGATTACAGTAATGCAAGTATAACTAACTCCAACAGCCTCCAATGTCAGAGTAGAGGAGCCTTCAACAAACTGCAGGAGACAGTCCATTTCAAGTGTGAATCCGGCATTTCTCTTTGTTATATGGGCAGGTACAAATTCCAGAGACCCATCGCTATTCATTTGCTTGCTTTTCAAGTGCTTGGATAAGCATTATGAGGAGGAACTGCAGCGTGGTCACCTAGCAACCTTCCTTGGTTTTCAAAACAGGTGATCCAAGGGTGCTTGCAATGTAATATAATTGATGAGGGGCGGGGAGGAAACAGTCACTGAAATAGCAGAACAGCAGTCTACCAAACACCATCAATTTTCAGCTTGGAGTGGTAAAAGAGCAGCTTCTTCAATCAGTTTTTCTCTTTGTTGGAAAAAAAAGATGGGGCTCGCTAGTCCCTCCAGTTAGTCTGCTAACTAAGCTCCACTGAGGGCAGTTCCAGGTGGCAGCTTTCCCCATCAACTAAATCTGGAGTGGGGGAGGCAGGGGAAGAAATGCTTCTGACTAGCAACTCCCATATGTTTGGAGCTAGAATAGTCGATGTGGACACCTGTGCTGACCCAGCTCCTTTTGCCCTCAGCAGAGGAGCCAACCTTGTCCTTGTGGCGCTTCTGAATGTCAAGCAAGCTGATTCAGCCAATCAGGGCCCACAAGCACCCTTCTCCTGGCAGAATCTCCACATTGCAGCCCAGATGCCATTTACGAGTAGAGTGGTGCTTTCTGTCACTTGCTGAGGGTTTGTTATGATTTGGGTTTCATGGCAGTTACAAATGATTCGCACCCTTTTTGAACGGGCAGACTCCAGAAGGGTGGCCATATGGTTTAGAGGGCTGTTGCTGCAACAAAAACACAGCGCTTTGAGGTCCTTAAAAGACAAACAACTTTATTGGAGCATGAGCTATGGTTATGGAAAATGGACACGAATTAAATAAAAGTAAATGATCCCTTATTCAGACATACTAAATCCAGACTATTATGAAACCCAGACATGTATGTCCAAGATTTTTTTTTTTTACTTTCTGTAGTGTGCGCACTAGAAGTCTTGTGCTCATTCCCACGTACAGGCGATAAGTTCTATTTTCTTTTCTGTCGTGTGTGCCATTGCTGAAAATGTTGAATAGGCCAGCAGACACACCCAAATGGGTAACAGCAAAAAGAGCAAGAGATTTCTCATATCTATGCAATTATTCCAAAATCCAGATAAGTCCGAAATTCAGACACCTTCCCTTCCCAAGCAGTCTGAATAAGGAATACTCAAGCTGTATGTGCAGTGCAACTCTATCTACGTTTGCTCAGATAAAGCCAGCAATGGGATTCACAAACGACCTGGGGGAACGCTGGGCAGGACGTATGCGGAACTCCCGCACGATTGGCTGCCCGTCCGTTCCCCGCCGCCTTCCCCGCCGCCGTGCGGGCCGCCCAGGCCTCGGAGGGGGCACCTGCTCGCCTGGGGCCCCCCCGGGTGCCCAGGCACGCAGCGGTGGGTCATGCCAACCAGGGGCAGTGGGCCGGAACAAACGGGCTGCCAATCACGGGCTGCCAATTACACGTATGTCCCGCCCAGCGTTCCCTCAAGTCATTTGTGAATCCCATTGCTGGATAAAGCCCATCATCTCTAGTGGGGCCTCACTCTCAAGGAAGCGTACATACAATTGTAGCGTAGAAATGGTAACACTGAAATGCTATCCCAGGGATTTATCACTCTTCCAGAATATTCTATAGCACGCCTAAATAAAGATGCCACGCACCACCAATGGGGTTCAAAGGAAGATTCTCAGTGGTGTTCCTAGAGGGGGCTAAACACTAAGTTTTTCAGGAGCCTGAACTCCTGTGTAAAGCGGCTCCTCCCCTTCAGAGCCATTGGCTGCTACTCTCTGCTATGCTTTCACAGCATAATGGCTCTGAAGGGGGAAGGCTTTACACAGGAGTTCAGGCTCCTGAAAAGCTTAGCAATTTGCCCCCACTCCAGGAACGCCACTGTAGATTCCAATGGGAAGTCACTCCGTTGGAATTCATTAGTACATCTGATGCTATATAATTATTCTTTGCACAAATCCTGGGAGCTCCTAGCTTTCTACAGAAAGCAATATACCTACTCATTTAGGAGAGCACTTCACGCCTCTGTCAAAGTGGACTCCAGCTTGCAAATCCCCGCTACAATAAATGTATTAGTTTCTAAGGTGTGAAGAAACACTTCATAGTTTTTAAATGGGAAGCTTCCTCCATAATAATCATGAACAATTTCACTCATTTTCCAATCAGCACTTCCATTCATACTGTGAAGAAACTTGCTTATTTCAACCTTATTTACAGTTGATGACAGTGAGCAATACTTTGCCTTGTAAATTCTGATGCTTTTGGTACCAGAGTTTAGGATGTAAAGTAGTGAGGGCCAATCCTATCCAACTTTTCAGCAGAGACGTACCTAGACGGGGATCACAGCACTAAGTTTTGCAAGCAGCCGCTCCCCCTCCTCTTCTAAGCATTTGGAGCCAACGTAGCCTCCATTTTGCTCTAGCTGCTGGGAATAGCTCCAAAGAGAAGGGGGGCAGCTGCTTGCAAAACTTGATCCCCCTCTAGGTATTCTAGGCAGGGCCGTGTTCTGCCAAATTCCCTGCCGGGCCATCCCAAGGTCCCCAATGCCCACACTAGGCTAACTAGTTTCCCCTCTAGAGCAGCCTCAGAGATAGGCAAGAGGGAGGGGTTCATTCACCCACTGGGGCTCCTCTCTTCCAGCAGCTTTGCTTGGGATCACTAGCTGGCCAGCCTCCTCCAGACTGCCCTCATCACTGGCTTGGCTCCAAACTACCCCAAGTCTAGCACCAACAAACCCCACCACCAAACAATAGGCAGTCAGCTTGCCCAAGCCACAACTGCCTCCTCCACTTGGTGGCTCCAGGGGCGTGGAAGCCATACAACAACTCCCAATAATTTCCCACAATAAGCTTGCCTTCCTTTAGCCAGCCAGCCAGCCAGCCTGTCCGTCCGTCCATCCAGTCCTTCAGGCAGGCAGGCAGTCCAGCCAGCACTCCATCCATCCATCCATCCATCCATCACCTACCTGGTGCCCTCCTCCAGCACCTTCCCAGGGTCTTTACTCCAGCTCCTGAGTTGCTTACTGAGGCTAGCCAATCAGTGTCTGTTGCTAGGCAGGCTCTAGCATCAGCCACATCCATCTGCACCTGTGCTGGCCTCCCTTCATAGCCAGGGGCCTCATCAGCCTACAGCTGTGCTCCCGAGGCTTGCAAAGACCTTGGGGGTTAATCCTGTAATCCCTGGCTAATCTGGAACAAGGGGCCATTGCTGATACCATTCCCTAACTCCTGGGGGTATCGCCTGCCTTTTCCAATACAGGCTTGCCTTAAGCCAATGTGACCAATGTTGCAGTTTCACATCTCACAGTCCAGAACTGGGTGAAACTGGCATTCCGTCTCTCCGTCTCAGAATCAGATAGAGCACCTGTGCGTCCTTCAGCAGGCAGCTTCCCAGCTTGTTAGGGCAACTAGCTTGGACAGTAGTTGTACTCCCTTTCTGATAGTGTAACATAAGCAGGCAGTTTCACACGGGAAGTCCTGGCTGCAAACACTGCTCATTCCCATGAGATCATAGTGTTCTAAGGGTCACCCCATTGGGTAAGATGGGGCACAAGGGGTCTTCAGGTATCCACCTACCAGATATACTCTGGCTGCATCCCTTTGTTCTGGTGTAGAAGGAGTTTTTCACTGTGTGTGCATAAGATGTAAAAGCTGCACTGAAACGCCGCCTGCGAGCGGCAAAGACTTCACCGGCTTTCCTAGCCGGCAGACTGAAACTTTTCATCTATCTCACTTTCGCTACAATAAAGAGGCTTTGTTATGGAAATGTGGCGATCGCTTCGTTCCTTCGCTTCGGAGCGCTAAAGCAAGCGCTGGAATGGGTCTCCAAGCCCCCAACTCTGCTATTATTCACACAAATACACAACAGGTTATGGTTGCCCAGAGCACGCCACGCTATGGAAGAGTCAGCCGTAACCCTGCAGGGGCTCGCCGAGGACCCAATCCGTGGAGCGGAAACTGAACTGTGAATGCAGCTGCATCCCTCACCTCGCCGACACCCTGACAGATGTCGGACGAGGAAGGAGCTATCGGTGGAGTCAAGGAGGAAGACCTCGAGAACGGATCCGAGGGAGAGGAGACTGGCGAATCCGGGGAAAGCGAGGAGGACGAAGCGGAAAACGTCGCTCCCGCACCGCCGCCGCCGCCACCACCTCAAGCCCCTCCACTCCCACCGTTGCAGCTCGCTGCGCCCGGGATTGTGATGGCGCAGCACCCGCCCGCCGCCGCCGCCCAGACGGCGCCTTTTGGCGTTCCAGTTCCACTCCTCAACGACAGCAATTATGTGCAGTGGGCCCATAAAATGCAATTGCTGTTGGAACGGGAAGACCTTTGGCAGCGCACGCAAACGCTTCCTGCAGCCGGAGATGCCGCAGCAGCGGCCGCCGACAGGAAGGCGAAAGCGACCATCGGTCTGGCCATCTCTGAAGATCTTTTGGTTTACGTGCGTGACCTTGCACACGCTAAGGACTATTGGGACACCTTGAAGGAGCTGTTTGCCAGGGCATCGCTAACCTCCAGCATGGTTCTGACACGCAAGTTGTGGAGGGCGCGTCTAGAACCGGGAGGCGACTTGCGAGTCCACCTGAGAGCGATGCAGCAGAACCTCAAGGATCTGGAGGCAGTCGGGGAACATGTGGAGGAAAGGCTCAAGGTGTTTGCGATCCTCAATTCCCTGGATGAAACGTGGGATATGTTTACCCTCACTTTGGAATCCATTCCTGCAGCGCAACTGACGGTCACCTTTGTAGTCGCACGGCTTCTCGAGGAAGCGGACAAAAGGAAAGACAATCAGAGAGAGCGTGAATTCCGAAAGGGGAAGAACAACAATTCTGGGAAAAAGCAGCAGCACCAGCAACCTAAGAATGAGTCCCAGGCGCAAGTGTGCGCCAGTGTGCGGCAATGCTACGTCTGTGGATCCATCCATCATCTTGCCCTCCAATGCCCCAAGAAGAAAGGAGGATCCAAGAAGAAGAAAAAGCCCCAGGGTGAGCAGAGCACGGGGCAGGGGCAATCCCCAAAGCCCCATGCACAGCAACCCAAAGCGAGCATCGCGTTTGTTAGCTCAGCAGAAGGTGGGCGCACCCGAGGATCCTGGTTGCTCGACTCGGGAGCAAGCCATCACATTGTGACATCTGCTGACCTACTCACGAGTAGGCGCGAGACAGACCGTGAAACTGTTGCTCTCGCAAATGGGAAAACAGCGCCTGTGAGCTGCGCTGGAGAAGTGTTTCTGCCACAACTGCAGACCACCTTGAAAAATGTGCTGTGCGTGCCAACGATGTCCAGGAATCTGCTCAGCCTTGGCACCCTCCAGGAAGATGGATTTACAGTAACTTTCCAAGACAACATCTGCACTCTTAAGAGGGGGAGTCTCTGCGTGGCTGTCCCCCGAGTGTACCGTCTGTTTGTGCTTGGAGTGCAGGCGACAGAGAAGCAACAGGCAAGTGCGTACTTCAATCAACCGAAGCACGGACTCTGTGGACATTTGTGGCATCTCCGACTAGCACATCTAAACCATGACTACGTGAAAAAGACAGCTGAACTTGTGCGCGGGATGAACTTGAAAGATTGTGACGCATTTGTGGATTGTGAGGTGTGCAAACTCACTAAATCGCATCGCGCAAGCATCCCGAAGTTCAGCAGCCGCCAGACCCAGACCCAGACTTATTTATGGGCTATAAATCAGTGGGGTGAGCAGAGTAGCTTAACCGTGGGCCCTCCCACCTGCCCCTGCCTCCAAATGACCCAAAATGGGATTTCTTGAAGAAGCTGGCTGTGATGTCATCATGTCACCACCAGCTATTTCCAGGTGCCATGCTTTGTGTGCGGCACCAAGAGCACTCTACTTGGTAAGGGGGGCCCCCCACTGGGAGGGTGCAGGCCCCACAGGAGTGCCCCGCATTGGGCCGCACTACTCCTGGAGTTGGCCTTGACTCTAGGTGCTGTGATTCCCTTTTAGGCATGACTGCTTTCCAGCACCAATGAACTATGCAAACAGGGTGTGCACGGCATTCTGTGGTGGTGGGGAACTCTCAATGATGCCTCCTCAATGTAAGGGAACATTTCTATTGGCACTGGAAGGTTGGATAGGATTGGGCCCTCAGGCTACAACCCAACGCAGACGTTCTTAGGAGTAAGCCTCATTGTGTATAATGGGCGTTTTGCGTTACTTCAATTAATAATTGAATGTGGATTTAACAAACATTCATACATATACTGTTGGTTTGAATGAGCTCAGGCATCGTCTCCATTCCAACCTCAGTAACCTGCATGTCCACCAGAATGGCTTCAGCTTAGGTGTGCATTGGGCATGCCCGAGAGTCTGGTCCAAGTCTCGGGGAAACAATGGGCCAGGCAGAAAAACCCTGGTACCTTCTTGAGTTTGGTTTGCATCTGTCTACTGATCAGGGCCAGCTCCCGACCATGGCTTAGAGGAGATTCAAGGGGCTGACCTTAGGTTTCCAGCCTTTAGCTAGGCAATCGCAAAAGTAAACTCTTGATTTCCTAAAATCCTATAAGAGGAACAGGTAGTTTGAACCAAAATGTGTGCTGATCCAACACTGGTAGATGCTACCATTGCTGTGCTGACTGTTTTTATTTTGCCTCTGAATTCAAGTGCCTGTTTTCACTGATTTTTGCATTTCTTCCTTCCCCCCTTTAAAACCCTTTAATTCTTCAAGTTACTTGTCTGTTTCTTTCTGACAGGAGCGTAATGCTATTACCACACTTGCTTCCTGACAGATTGGTCAGGGGCTAACATCACACAGGGCAAGTGTGGGTGCAGAGGAGTGGGCACAGCCAAGTTAGTTGGCGTCCCAGATCATTCTTTAAACAGCTGATTTTCATGTTGAAAAACCTCTGGTTATTGGGCTCTCCAAGATGGGAGATGGGGTGAGGAAGGGCATGCCCTTTTTGATACATTTCCTTTCCGGTGGCAATAATTATTCCTTTCTGGGTGGCTCATTGCAGCCAAGTACCCACGGATGTCTGGGAAGGTCAGATACATGGGCTACATCTCTTACTTCTTCTCCCATCCCTACAAAGTGAATGGTGGCATCCTCACCCAGATCACCCCTGAACCTCATTTTTGACACCCAAGTACTAATCTCGAATCGGAAGCTTGTCACATGCAGACCCAGGGCGCAATCCTAAAATGAGTTAGGCCAGCATAAGATAAACCAGCAAAGTTTGGCCAGCACAAGGGCCATCATAAAGTATATTTGGACCACTCTCGGAGTCAGAGAGGCCAGCACACAGACGTGAGCCATCCTCCCTGACTCCGAGAGTGGTCCAAACACGCTTTACGGTGGCCCTTGTGTTGGCCAAACTTTGCTGGCTTAGTTTATGCTGGCCTAACTCCAGTTTAGGATTGAGCTTTCATTCTCTGCATCGGGTAGGTGCAACAGTAGCAACGACAAACCAGCTGCCGCTTTCCGGCAGTTCTTAATTAACATAATTCTATTAGAATCCTGTGTGATGCTCTGTTCCTTTATTTCTCTTGTTGTTTTCCCTTTTTGATCATTCCCTGTGCCACTTTGAAATGGAGATAAACCAAGATGGCCCCAGGGTCTTCTTTGAAACGTGATGCCAGCGACGCCACTTGCAATAAGCCACGCTCCTGACACACCGAGACTGTTAAATCGAACTGGTTTGAGGCTTTAAAGACAACTTCGTTTCATGGTGCGTTTATTTAAAAATAATTTTTGAACATCTATTGTTGGTAACATCACAAAACAAACATACTTTAAAATGATGGATTCCCCCCCCCTTTCCCGCTGGGTCTAAATTTGTTCTTTTATTTCCTGTGTTCCATTATTTGTCTTGACTATAAGAAGAGAATAAAGCCCAGACTGTGCAAGCAGGACGGGAAAGCAGCTGAATAGTTTACTTTCTGCACAGGGAGCATCAAGCAATTCGTACGTTTGTATGGTCTTCGGGTGGAGGTGGAAGGCAGGTATATGGGAAACAGAAGCATCCTATTGTGTGGTTAAATCTGTAGCAGACAGAGGGACATGTATTGAGTTGCGCTAAAATGAAATTCAATGAAACAAAATTCAGTTATACACAAGGAAGGAACTGCTGAAAGCCTGGAATCTGAATTGAGTTTTAATAAGAAACCTAAACTTTCTTCGCACACACAGAGCCCAATCCTGGCTACATTTTCTTGGAATGACAGCAGTGGGGTTTCCAGTTAGGAGTAGAGCTGCCTGCTACATCCAAAACAAAGGAAATTTCAGGCTGTTGACAGTTTTCACTCAAGTCATTGATAACGTTGAGTGGAGTGGTGACATATTCATCAAAGTAACTGACACTGTTTAGGCAGAAACATAAAAACATCCCTCCAAAACAAATTTAGAACCGATTCACATGTCATTCAAACACAGAGCCAATGCCTCATCTCACTGATTAGAACAGATACAGACTCAGCAGTGGTGTGCCAAGGAACAGAGCGTGGGTGGCTGGGCAATCTGTCTCAACTCCCGTGCGTGTGGCTCTTTCGGAGGCTTCTGGTTAGCCACAGTGGACAAGGTAGCCTTTTGGTCCGATCCTGCAGGGCTCTTTTGGACTACTGCACAGGCACACAAATACCTGATCTACTCAGGTGAGCTAATAAACATAGGCAATACATGTAGCCTTCCCACATTGATAGTGCTTGAGTCACATGATGTTTTATGGAACTCAGTGGCGGAAAACTCCACAGGGCACGCAGCAGCGCACCTGGGAAAGGATGCACTACTACTTGAGAACATATGGAATCTCCTGCTGAGTCAGACCAAAGGTCCTGCATTCTCTCTGGCTCTGCCTAGTCCAGCATTCTGTTTCCCGCAATGGCCCACCAGCTGGGAAGTCCACAAGCAGGGTATATGCACTGGAGGACTGCATTGGCCAGTGGTGGTCCTACCTTTACTGGGGGTGGGGGGGAAAGCCCCAGGCGCCGCTCTGGTGGAGTGGGGGGGTGGCGGCACAGAGGCGGATCACCCCTCGCAAAGGTGAGCAGCGGGAGAGCAGTTCAGCCCACCTGCCTGCCCCTGCATCTGAACAGCGCCAAAATGGAGCATGACCTGGTGGCATGGCAGGGGTAGTGCAGGGGGCAGGGAGCAGGTGCAGGGGGTGACGAGGGGGTGCAGGGGCCCTGGCCAGCCCCAGGACAGAGACTGGGCTGGGTCCGCCACTTTGATTAACCGCCTTGAATCCCCTTCAATGTGGGAGAAAGGAAGGATCAAAATCCTGCCAATAAATAGTGTTCTGAATAGGATTGTTTATACGATCTGAAGAGAAACCAGAGTATTTGGATGGTTTATATTTGTGCCTTTCTGTGCATAAGGCAGTGAATATGAACTTAAAGAGACTAGAATCAAGTTTTGTTCAGGTCCTTTTATAAGAGTCATGTGTTGTTCACTTGGGCTATTATTTCCAGAGATGAATGCGAAATTTTTGTTATCCAGTTCAGTGGGTTTGAACTTTTAGTTTGTTTTAAAGCACTGTTTCCCCAAACTGTGGGTCAAGACTCAAGACCCACTAGTGGATCGCACCCTGATTGTTGGTGGGTTGTGAAATGGATAAATTTAAAGCTGAGAGAAAAAATGTACTGAGCCCTGTGGAAAGTAAACCTAAGCTGCCCGTGCATGTTTATTCATGGGCAGAGGAATGTGAGTAAACGAATGCTACTGTTACTAATGCCATCATGTTTTTGTTTCTGACCTTGGGGTTATAATGATTCAATCATGCATCATTTGCAGATGTACATCTAGAACTATGATGATGTTAAGACATTTTCTCCCCCACCTGTGTTCAATCTCTCATATAAAGTTACCCCAAGTTATATATGGCATCCATACATCTCAGGTTCCAATAAATCCCAGTAATGTTCAGGAATATTCTTTGTGACTGAAGGCATTGTCACTGTGGGCGCAATCAGTGAAGCTTACTCCCAAGTAAATATCCACAGGATTGCAATCCTTTTAATTAATAATATTAGCATCACTTCTGTCAGTCACATAGGAGCAAGATATTTATCCAAAACAGAAAGAAGAAGAAATGAGTGCCACAGTTTAATAATGATTATTTACATAGAAATTAGAAAAGAAAAGGCAGAGCCAATAGGCAGGTTTGCTGCGTTCCCTTAGGCACAGGCAAATAAGCTGGCACTTGGCTGTTGCATCCCATTCTTTTTCTGGGTTTTTTTCCCCCCTCTGCAAAGCCCTTTAATCAAAAATATTAGCCTGCAGTCAATGTTAGTTTTCTGGAATTCATATTGTGGTCTCCCTTTATAGATCAAATCATAGAGCAATGAAAGATTGACAAAGTCTGTGTAAAGATGTTTCTTTTGGTCCACTGAATATTTATGATTCTGAAACAGGATAAAAGAACAGCTCATAAATGATCTCCCACCCCGAAATCCCAGGAGCAAAGAAGCTTTCCAACCTACAGAGAGACTCGACTCCCACCTTTGTTCATTTTGCTTGGCCTGAGTGCTCCCATGCACTTAAAAGCACAACTGGGTAGAATGAGAAGAATGGTTGAAGGGGGGGAATGAGGGGCATACCCCCTCTAGGCATACCCCCCCCATATCAGCTAGCCACAGGCGCTGCCAAACATCCTCACATTTGTTGCTTGTTTGCAAAGGGCAGCACTGGACAAGATTCCTCCATTCAAGAAAGATTCCGGGTATTCAAGGATTCTGACTGGTGTGAAGCTGAACTCAGCTGGCACAAGGGAGGTTCTGGGAGGAAGGAGAGTGGGGAATGGGTGGTCCTGGGTGGGGGATGGGCGGGCCGGCAGGAAGGGCGGCTCAGGATTCGGCCATAAGGATAAATCCTAAGCCGAATGAGGAGGACGTGCAGCCCCGATTCGGGCCGCATGGTCTCCTCGGATCTGCGCCTGCTGGAGCCTCCCCTCCAGCAAGGACTCAAACCTCCCCAAAGCAGCTTCGGATATGGCGCTGGCCGGCCGGCCTCACCATTCCGGCACCGTTTAGGATTGTGCCCTGAGATTGCGACCACTCTTGGGGAGGATGGTGCGCATCTGTGTGCTGGCCATTCTGACTCCAAGAGTGGTCCAAACATACTCTGCGGTGCCCCTTGTGCCGGCCAAACTGTACTGGCCTAACTGTGCTGGCCTCACTCCAGGTTAGGATTGCACTCTCAATCTAGTTTTTTTTAAAAAAAAAATTATATGTGCAACTTGCATATAGAATTCAGAAAATCAGAATTCACCATGTGACTAGATTTTGAGACTTTTCCACAAGAGGTCTGTACACAGAGGTGTCTTATAAATAATCAGGGTGGAGGGGCAGAGAAGAACAACCTGCACATAGTTTTTTTAAAAGCCCCAAGTTACTACACAGCTCTCGATTTGGGGGTTTGCCCGTGGTAACTTACAGGCGGGGAGGGCTTGTCACTGAGACCATGGTGCAAGGAAAATGTTAAATGCCCCCTTACTGCATAATCCAGATCCTGATCCCCCCCTGACCCCAAGGCTGCTGTTTGTAGTTGGGAAAAATGAGCACATAAACACCTGTGACATAAGTAATGTCACCTCTTGCCTACCTATCAGTAAGCCTGTAAAAGCCAATGGCTTTACAGGTTTACGTAGGGCAAGAAGAGCACACTTTTTTCCGTCTATATACATTTGCAAATATTCCAAGCCATTAATGTAAGTTGAACATTTCAGGTTGGATCTTGTAGCATGGGATCGAGCTGTTGCAGTTTCACATCTCACAGTCCAGAACTGGCTGAAACTGGCATTCCGTCTCTCCGTCTTAGAATCAGATAGAGCACCTGTGAGTCCTTGAGCAGGTCAGCTTCCCAGCTTGTTAGGGGAACTAGCTGAACAGTAGTTGTACTCCCTTTCTGATAGTGTAGCATAAGCAGGCAGTTTCACACGGGAAGCCCTGGCTGCAAACACTGCACATTCTCATGAGATCATAGTGTTCTAGGGGTCACCCCATTGGGTAAGATGGGGCACAAGGGGTCTTCAGGTATCCACCTACCAGATATACTCTGGCTACATCCCTTTGTTCTGTTGTTAGAAGGAGTTTTTCACTGGGTGTGCATAAGATGTAAAAGTGCACTGAAACGCCGCCTGCGAGCGGCACAAAGAACTCACCGGCTTTCCTAGCCGGCAGACTGAAACTTTTCACCTATCTCACTTTCGCTACAATAAAGAGACTTTGTTATGGAAATGTGGCGATCGCTTGGTTCCTTCGCTCCGGAGCGCTGAGGCAGGCGCTGGGATGGGTCTCCAAGCCCCCAACTCTGCTACTATTTACACAAATACACAACA
>JAJKFI010000064.1:3339706-3376569 GCA_029204185.1 Lerista edwardsae
GGTCTCCAAGCCCCCAACTCTGCTACTATTTACACAAATACACAACACGAGCCTCCATTCCTATGGCAATCTAGAACTTCAAAGCCTCGCCAGCTATCAGAGGAAAGCCCCAGAATAAATCCATTTGTTTGCAACCGGACTTCAGAAGCCTCCACATTTCAAACCTGAACTCTTCAACAGTAGGATGGCAATGATACTTTTTCATAAAAGATACTCCGGGGAACCTCTTCATGCTGATCCTTAGCTCTCCTCAGATATTCTCTTTGATCTGAGTGAGAAGGTTGAATTATACACACAGCCATCAAAGTGGAGCAAAGGTTGTGTGGTGAATGCGTGTGTGTGCAGTGGCATACCAAACTCATTTGGCAACTGGAACTCATAAATTGTTTACACCCCCATGACAAAATTACGAAATCACTTTCAGTAATAGTCATGATGTCCATCTTGGGACGGCCTCTTCACCTCCACAGCCAGCTTAGACTGGCTGTCCTCCCGTTTCTCTTGCAACTGCAGCCCGCACTAGCCAAATTGCAGCTGCAGCCAGGGTCACCCCTGCCACCGCCATCTTGGGGCAGGTTCTTTGACACCCCCTGAGTCCAGGGGCCACCTTCTTCATACGCCATTGTGTATGTGCGTTCGTTCACATGCGTATATGTGAAACCCGAAGTCACTGTTGAGGAAGAAGCTGAGAAACAAAGCAAGGAGCCAATGTTCAGGAAAAAACAGGAACATACCAGAGGTCGTTGAACAGGGCAAGTCGAAACCCAAACAAGAAAGCTTGTATAACTCTTTCTGCCTTGCCAACTTGGATGGATGGGATCAGTTCTGTGAACACCTTCCTGCCAAGGCAGGTATTTCTCACTGAAGGCCTACCATCTGCCTACATAGGATAACAGCACACAGAGCTGAGGGTTTTTCGTTCTAATCTCTGCAGCACATTTCACTGATCATGAGGATTGATGCATGCCTGCAGAATGCTTCTTGGTGGCATCTTTCCATACCAGTCCAGTAGTGCATAAGAAGGGACATGGTGGCGCTGTGGGTTAAACCGCTGCTGCTGGGCTTTCTGACCGGAAGGTTGGGAGTTCAAGTGAGCTCCCGTTGCTTGTCCCAGCTCCTGCCAACCTAGCAGTTCGAAAGCACGTAAAAATGCCAGTAGATAAATAGGTACCTCTTCGGTGGGAAGGTAACGGTGTTCTATGCACTACAGCATATAGTCATGCCGGCCACATGACCACAGAATCTTGTCCTCGGACAAACCTACAGACTTAGAAATGGAGATGAGCACCACCCCCTACAGTCGGTCACGACTAGACCATTTGGTCGTGGGGAAACCTTTACCCAGTAGTGCATGGCTGAAGGAACCATGGGAATAGGGCAGGCAGTGGGATCCTTCACCATGATAAATGGTGCCATGGCGTTTGAGCCCAGACCCTTTTCAGACCTAAATGCTGGTGTCCCTGCAGATGCCTTGGAAGAGCAAGGCTACAGTTGCTCTTGTAAGGGTGTATTGTGGCCCAAGAGCACCGCTGCAGCAGCTCAATATGGGGGCTGTTTGTGCAGCTGCTGGTGGACTCACATTCTCATATGTATGTCTATGCCAAGGGGAAATGTGTGGACCTTGGTGCTTAAACACCTTGGAATAAGCATTCCTGGGGACTGAAATGGATGTGGAGGTAATAGGATGTGGGGCATAAATAATAAAAAAGGAATCTATAAGTAATTACTTTGTTATTAATTAGGAATCATGAATAGAGAGCACCTAAGTCATGCAAGCCCGCATGCAAGTCATCCGAGTTCTAATGGCCTTGTTCTCACCATGTTACATTGATTTGCCAGAGGCCAGTGTGAAAAAGAAAAGAAAAAAAAGATATGACCACTAAGAAGAAAATCAGCCATACTGGAGGGTTTGTTTGTTGTGATGTCTGTTCTGTAGAATCAACGGAAACTCATCCCTACCACATTTCACATACCCAACAAACTAATAATATCTTTCAAAGGTCAGGAAATGGCATAAGCATGGGAGGAGGGAAGGGGGGGTTGTATTGCTCATCGCTAATATTGTCATAGATACCTGTGACACAACCACAATAAACTCAGCACTCGTAATAGCGATGGCGGGAAGCGATGAGTAAGCCTTGCACTGTCCAACCACAAATGCTGCTGTTTCTGGGGGAAAATGATACCCCCTCAACCAGAGCAGTAACTTGAGGGATAGGATGAAAGTTGAATCCAGTACAGCACACAACAAACACATTCATCATACATCATGCATTAATGCGCACGAATATGGAAACGAAGCAGATGTGGAGGTCTCTGGTCTAACGTTGCCAGGACACTGTATATTTTCAACCTTTTTTAATCTCCCGGCACACTGGCAAGGCACTAAAATGATCACAGCACACCATCAGCTTTTTGACAATTCACTCCCAAATTCCCGCAGCACACCTGGAGATCATCTGCAGCACACCAGTGTGACATGCACGGTGGTTGAAAACGGCTGGTATAGAATTTGTCAAAATCTGAAGTAGTTTTGAATGAGGTTGTTGTTGTTGTTGTTGTTGTTGTTGTTATTTTAAAAACACAGTGTGGTTCAAAGGTTGACTTTAAAAACGATTCCCTTGTTTAAAGATATACTACCAGAATCTGATATGCAGCATTTTTTTTGGATAAGAAATTTGCACTTTTAGGACTTGTGATTTGATACAAATGAACATGGTGGGGAGGCTGATGAACAAGGGGCAGCCCTATCCGAAGCTGTGCTGGATCAGACAGGCCGGTGGGCCTGGGCTGCGTCCAACACAACTTGGGAGTCCACTGGAGCTTCCCCTTTGGGTTCCTTGGAACTGTGCCTGCAAAATCGTGTGCGCAGAACCGAGGAAGCCTTGGATGCTGGGAACGAGGCCTTGGATGCTGCCTAACACACAGCAGTCTTGGGGACTCCTGTACCGAGTGGCGCAGTGCCAAACAGATGGGGACCGCTCATAATCAGGTCCTCTGAGTGGGACCTTCTGACTGTGCTGCCACCAGGCGAGGCGAGGGGGATGGCGGCCAGAAACAGGGCCTTCTCAGTGGCCCTGAGTGGTGGCTCCACGGTTGTGGAATACCCTCTCCTTAGAATTAAGAACAGCTCCCTCCTTGGCCATCTTTCAGCAGGGCCTGAAGACTTTTTATTTAAAGAAGCTTCCAGCTGCCCACATGCAGGCTGGCATTTTTAACTGTAACTGTGGGATCCATCGGGGCCTGTTCGTTTTTTAAAATTTTAAATTGTTTTAATATTATTGTTTTAATAATTGGTTATCCTATTTTTTATCATTTCATCCAATTTTAATGTTTATAATTTCAATATTATGCCTTGGGTGCCCCAATATGCAGAAAGGCAGTACCCTGCAGAAAGGCAGGGCAGAAATCCAATAAAAAAATAAATACAATGTACTCATGGAGCCCCTGGAGGGGTCTCAGGGAGGCCCTGGAGCACATTTTGCAAAATGTTTCTATACACTGGTACCTGAGAGCCTTTCCCATTGAACACAGTGGGACTTCCTTCAGAGTAAACATGTACAAGATTGTGCTGCAGGTGGCTCCCCTGGTTTTCTGGGCACAATCCTAACCAACTTTCCAGCACTGACATAGCTCTGCCAATGGGGCATATGCTGAATCCTGCAGTTGGAGGCCGCCACAGAGGCCTCCTCAAGGTAAGGGAATGTGTGTTCCCTCACCTCAGAGCCGCATTGCCCTTACCCCGGTGCTGGAAAGTTGGCTAGGGTTGCACCCTCATGAGATGACATTTGGTAGACATGTTGCACGTTGCCGGACCTCCTCTGGAGCCAGGGAAGGTCTGATACTTTATAGGCAGCCTCTCAGGCATTCTTGAAATGATTGTGGAGATCTCGAGCTACATCTTACTTGGCCATGCCTTGCAATCACTGGGACTTTTTGTGAAGGCCCATCTGTGAGCTTCAGTCACAGTTAATTAGCACTCTGTCTTTTTAGCGCTGTTATCTGTTCGGCTCCGCACAATGCGAAGGGAACAGCACGGCTCCAGCGACGTGACTGAACTCAGCAAAGTGGTCAGGTGAGCGCTGGCTGGCTTCGGTCCAAGATGCAGCCGGCACAGTGCTGCTGAATGACCGTTTCCGAAGGACCACTTCCTGGTGGGAAGTTTAGCAGGGCATATTCCTTTCAGCTCTTACACTGTTCATCCGTCCCACATCTTCATTCCTTTAAATCACTGCTTTAGTGTCGTTCCGCTGCTTCCCCCACTTCTTATCATCCTAGTGTACCCTTAAATGCCATTTGCAGAGACTGACCTGGTCAGTTCCTTCTGTGCAGGCCTTAGCCAATGAGACCAATGTCATCACATTGGTCCCCACACATGGGGGGGGGCACACCAGCACGTCGAGCATATTGCCGACCGCTGCAGCTGGGATCTCTATGGGCTGTAACTCATGGGACGAGCAGAGCAGCTTTACCTTGGGCCCTCTCACCTGCCCCTGCCTCCAAACTGCCCAAAATGGGCCTCCTGAAAGCAGTTGGCAGTGATGTCATCATGTCACCACCAACCTCCACCATCAAGATTGTGATTGCGGAATAGCTTCCTTAGGACTGCGCCCCCCCCCATAACCAGTCGCCACAGATTGCTTTGGAACTATGGAAAACGAGCAAGGAGCTGCCGAGTGAATGGGCACAAACACATGTATGCCCTCCACCAGGTCAAGAACAACCGTGGCCTGTGGAAATCCTTAAATCAACTGTGTGCTGGGGTAGGAAGATCTAAGGACAACGTGAGGAAATGGGGTTTCCCCATAAAAGACATGCTGTGTGAATGTGGAGAAGAACAAACCATCTCACATATGCTACAGTGCACACAGCGCCCCTCTACATGCACAATGGAAGATTTTATGCTGGCAAGGGAGAACGCTGTTGAAGTGGCCCAGTATTGGGCAAATGATATCTAGTTTTAACCTTGTATATTATTCTAAAAATATATTTTGATGTATGTATAAAATTATATTAATGTAGTTACTTCTGATATGAATGAAGAAAGAACCACCAACTATTTCCAGGTGCCACCCGTGGCATCACAAGTGGTTTTCTTGATGAGTGGGGAGGTTGGGGCCCCCCACAAGAATGCCCCACATTGGGCCCCACTGCTCCTAGATCCAGCCCTGCTTCTATGTCTCTTCTTTTGCCTCTCTTTCCAAATTCAGCCAATATGGTTGCACCAATGCAGGCATCAGTGGTAGGTTTTGCCTGAGCCATGCATCCCAAGAGAACCATCACTGCACGCTGAAGAACATACGGACATAAGAAAAAGCCTTGCTGGATCAGGCCAAAGGCCCATCTAGTCCAGCTTCCTGTATCTCACAGTGGCCCACCAGATGCCTCAGGGAGCACGCAAGGCAACCAAATACTTGTGTCCTTGCTTGTGTACTTACTGCCACTCCCCTGCATCTGGCATTTTAAAGTAGACTATTGCCCTTGCACCACCCCCAAGGAAGACACCAGACTGAGGTTGGGGTTTAACTTTATTAAGCACAATGTAAATCATGTAGCCTACTGAACAACCATCCCTCCCTCGTCAGTCTGGGGTAGGCAAAAACAAAAAAACAAAAAAAACTGCCATCCATACTTGGCCAATTTGGATGACAGAAAAAAATTCCTACCTGGCCCTCAGGATGAGCAACCAGCTAATCTCAGACTGGACATACCCATCATAGCTTGTAACCTGTAATGGAGTTTTCCTCCATAAATTTATCCAATCCCCTTTTAGGCATCCAGGCCCAATGCCATCACCACATCTCGGGGCAAGGAGTTCCACATTCTAATTACACGCTGGGTAAAGAAATTCTTTTGTTTGTTCTAACTCTCCTAACACTCAGTTTTAGAGGGTGTCCCCTGGTTCTGGTATTGTGTGAGAGGGAAAAGAGATTCCCTTTATCTACTCTATCCACTCCGTGCATAATTTTGTATGTCTCAATCATGTCCCCACTCAGGCGCCTTCTTTCTAGACTGAAGAGCCCCAAACGCTGTAACCTTTCCTCGTAAGGGAGGTGCCCCAGCCCAGTAATCATTTTAGTTGCTCTTTTCTGTACTTTTTCTAATTCCACTATGGTAATGTCCTTTTTGAGATGTGGAGACCAAAACTGAACGCAATACTCTAGGTGCGGCCTTACCATTGCCTTGTACAATGGCAATACAATATTGGCTGTTTTATTCTCAATCCCTTTTCTAATTATCTCTAACATGGAATTCGCCTTCTTCACTGCCGCCGCACACTGGGTCGACATTTTCATCGAGCTGTCCACTAACACCCCAAGATCTCTCTCCTGGTCTGTCACTGACAGCTCAGAACCCATTAACCTATATGTGAATTTTTGATTTTTTTGCCCCAATATGCATTACTTTGCACTTATTTACATTGAAACGCATCTGCCATTTTATTGCCCATTCTCCCTGTTGTGAGAGTTCCTTCTGGAGCTCTTCACAATCCTTTCTAGTTTTCACCACCCGGAAAAGATTAGTGTCATCTGCAAATTTGGCTACCTCACTGCTTATGCCTGTCTCCAGGTCATTTATGAATATGTTAAAAAACACTGGTCCCAGGACAGATCCCTGGGGCACACCGCTCTTCACCTCTCTCCACTGTGAAAATTGCCCATTAATCCCCACTCTCTGCTTCCTGATCCTCAACCAATTTTCAATCCATGAGAGGACCTGATCTCTTATTCCCTGACTGTGAAGTTTTTTCAGCAGCCTTTGGTGAGGGACTGTGTCAAATGCTTTCTGAAAATCCAGATATATAATATCTACTGGTTCATCAACATCCACATGCCTGTTGACCTTTTCGAAGAATTCCAAAAGGTTTGTGAGGCAAGACTTACCCTTACAGAAGCCATGCTGATTCTCCCCCAGCAAGGTTTGGTCTTCTATATGTTTTAGGATTTTGTCTTTGATGAGACTTCCCCCCATCTTACCTGGAATGGATGTGAGGCTGACCCGCCTATAGTTTCCTGGGTTCCCCCTCCTACCTTTTTTAAAGATTGGTGTGACATTTGCTATCCTCCAATCCTCTGGTACCATGGCAGTTTTAAGGGACAAGTTGCTTATTATAGCAACTTCATTCTTTAGCTCCTTAATAACTTTTGGGTGAATGCCATCTGGGCCCGGTGACTTATTTATCTTTAATTTATCAATTAAATCTAACACATCCTCTCTTTTAACTTCTATCTGACAGTTCCCTAGTCAAAAGGGACTGTTCAGGCAGTGGTAACTGCCCAAGGTCTTCTGTTGTGAAGACAGATGCAAAGAATTCATTTAATTTCTCTGCAATCTCTAAGTCCCCTTTTATCTCCCCTTTCCCTCCCTCACCATCCAGCAGGCCAACTGCCTCTCTGGCAGGTTTCCTACTAATATATTTAAAAAAGATTTTATTATTCCTCTTTATGTTGCTAGCCATGTGTTCCTCAAAGTCTTTCTTGGCCTCCCATATCACCTTCTTACATGTCTTTTGCCAGAGTTTATAGTCCTTTTTTCTTCATTTGGGCAAGACTTCCACTTATGGAAGGAAGCTTCTTTGCCTTTACAGCCTTTCTAACTTTGCCCATTACCCATGCTGGCACCCTCTTGCATTTACCCTTCTTTCTTTGTGGGATACACTTCCCCTGGGCTTCTACTACTGTTATTTTAAACAACCTCCATTCTTTCTCGAGTGTTTGGACTTTTTTCACCTTCCCTTTTAACTTCATCTTAACTAGTTTCCTCACTCGTGGGAAATTTGCCCTTTGAAAGTCAAGGGTTTTTGTATCAAATCTGATACAAATTTGGCATACTACCCCCAACATGCATGGCGAAACAGATCACAGCATAGTCACTGTTCCCTAATGGCTCTGTAACATTGATATCCCTAACCAGGTCCTGGGTGTTACACAGTATTTTATCCAGAGTCGCCTGTCCTCTGGTGGACTCCATGACAAGCTGCTCAAGGCACAATAATTTAGTATGTCAAGAAACCCTGTCTCCCTTTCTTGACTGGAACACGAATTGACCCAGTCAATATGGGGATAATTAAAATCCCCCATGACCATAATCCTGCCCCTCTTTGATGCCTCCCTAATTAGTTTCCTCATCTCAAGGTCCCTTTCAGGTTTTTGATTGGGGGGGGGGCGATAACACCCACCCACTGTTACATCACTCCTTGAACCTAATAGTTTAACCCATAATGCTTCTGTGGTAGAGTCAGACCCACCTTCAACCTCTACGCTTCTGGAATCTATCCTTTCTTTGACATAGATGGCCACCCCACCTCCAACACGCCCCTCCCTGTCCCTCCTGTAAAGTTTATAGCCTGGTATTGTAGGCCATTGGTTCTCCGCATTCTACCAGGTTTCTGTTATGCCCACTATGTCAATATTCTCCCTAGCCACAAAACATTCCAATTCTCCCATCCTTGCTCATAGTCTCCGAGCATTAGTATAAAAGCACCTGTATGTGGGGTCCCCAAAGAAGGACTGCTTGCTTCCACCTTTAGCTCTACAGTCTCTTATTCTGCTGAACTCACTATCACTTCCCATCACGCTTCTCCTCGTAATTCCTACACTATCATTACCTTGTTCTTCTGTCACCTCGCCACCCTTATTCCCTAGGGTTGAGGAGTCCTGAACCGGATGCCACTCAGCTCCTGTCGGCTTTCCCCTGGGGTTTAGTTTAAAAGCTGCTCTGCTACCTTTTTAATATTACATGCCAGCAGTCTGGTTCCATTTTGATTCAAGTGCAGCCCATCCTCCTTGTACAGGCTTGGCTTGCCCCAAAACGCTCCCCAGTGTCTAATAAATCTAAACCCCTCCTCCCAACACCACCATCTCATCCACACATTGAGACTTCTAATCTCCGCCTGCCTACCTGGCCCTCCTCCCTAACAACCTAAATTTGGCCTCCAAGACTACCCAGCTATGTTTTCCCATGTCATTGGTGCCAACGTGCACTACCACTGCTGCCTCCTCCCCAGCACTCTCTACCAACCTATCTAGACGAGACGTGATGTCCGCAACCTTCGCACCAGGCAGGCATGTCACCATGCAGTCTTCACATCCATCACAGACCCCCCTCTCCATATTCCTAACTATAGAATCTCCCACTACAAGAAGCCCCCGACCCCCCTCCCGCCGAGGAGTATTCTTAGTGCTACTGGATATAGGCCCATCACCTGAAGAAGGGGTCCCCCCTAGAGGATTGTTTCCCTTTTTTCCAGAGTGACGTCCTCCAGCCCTGAGACTTCCTACCCCAGCAGCGGAAGGGCTGCTCCTCTGAGGGTGGGACAAAGCCTGCAAGTCCCTGGAAGTCTCACCATGGTCCCTCTCTACCTGCCTCTGCTTCTCCAGGTCTGCAACCAAGGACTCTAGGGAGCAGGCTCGTTCCCTGAGTGCTTGGAGCTCCTTGCAGTGAGGACATACCCACGACTTATGCCCAAGTGGCATACAGTCATACATATGGCACTCAGTGCAAAACACTGGAGAGTCCCCACCCTGCTGCTGTCTGGCTGCCTGCATAGCTATATTAGATGTGGGAATTGGCTACTCCTCTTCTCGCGGAAGCTGAAGGGCAGTGTTTTGGGGCCCTGGCTTCCTCACCCTGCTGCTGAACTCACACAGCTGCTCAACTCGCCCACCTGGCACTTGGTTCCAAGGCACTTAGTTCCAGGACGTACTCACCGCTCGTGAAAGTGCAATTATATGCACGTCTATACATGCAAGGAGATAAATCCCCCCTCTTTATCCCGCTTTGCACTTCATCAGCCCCAAAGCATGGCAGTACAATTTAGAGCGACTCCATTTATGAGTCAATGATGCCTACGCATCTTTTGTGAAGTAGGACTTTTGTGATATTACCTTGGAGACTAATTAAGCTGGATATGAGTGCCAGAACGCCTTGACACCAAGAAGGTTAATGGGCCGAGCCTATCTCCCTCTCAGAGATGAGAAGCCTGCATGGAAGTCAAGTTGGCGACATTAATTGTCGTATCGAGCGAAGCGAAGTGAATGCTTCTGAAGTCATTCTTTGCCATTACATTAATGGCGTTGCTGTGCCTATGTTCTTTAAGTAATTGGCAGCCTTTTTCTCACAGGTCTTGTCCTCCATTTGCTTTCACAGAAGATTAGACACTATTGTGTACACTATCTTCTCCATGCATAAGTCACACGTATAGAAAACCTGAATATAATGCGTTGACAGGACAATAAGACAGGAGCAGGAGGAGAAAGAGCGAGCGAGAGAGAGAGAGAGAGCGAGAGCGAGAGAGAGAGAGAGAGAGAGAGAGAGAGAGAGAGAGAGAGAGCAATGAAAATATGTCAAGATTGTCTCTTCAACCCCTGTGTGCCTCTATTGCAAAGCAAAGCTGTAAGCGTGACAATTTCCATTATCTCTGGAATCTGATCTGCATTTCATTTTTTTTCATGAAACAAAAATTAATTGAAAGTGTCCGGATTGCAGCTGCTTTGGTTTGTAAAAAGCAAGCTCTAAATGTTTTCTGGTACACAAGATCAAGGAAGGTCAGAGCTAAATTCAGACTATGTAGGCTGCTTTGTGTGGTTTATTCAAAGATTGCTTTGCAGCCCTGCATTAGTATTCCTCTTCAGCACATAAAAGGCTGATAACTCTGGATTCTGCCACATGTGAAAAGGAGCGATAATTTATCAAAACCTTGACTAGTGCTCCAGTCTTCTTTGCCTGGCCTGGTCCACATCAATTTCTCAGCTTGGTAAGAATTACCAGCAATACATTACCATGTTGATCACAGTGCATGACAAAGTGCAAAGCATACAGGATAGGGCAAAGCGATGATCCCAGTTCTACCCATAGCTCTTCGAACAGTCTGCCAGTATCAGGTCTGCTTGCTTGGGTCATCCATCAGTGCTTTGAATTTGATTAGCAATGAATATACATTTGTTCTTTGGCAAATTATTTCCCCGTTAGGAACAAGGAGGGTAAACTGGGGCTCGAAATAGACTATAGTGCAGTTACTGAGTTTGTTTATAGTAAGGTTTTTAAGGGCAAATTTAAAGGAGGATCATCCCTTATAATATGTCCATTCATTCCACATTTACTGCTGGTAAAAAAAAGGGTTTGGCAGGTTTTCATATTATTTCAAAAACCTGCAAAGCCTGTTTGACTAGAGGCAAAGTGAGATAAACAAAATGTGTATACACCATGGGAAGTGAATGCTACCTCAAGCCCTTTCTTAAGAACAGTTTTAAGTTTCCTGTTCCATGTATTGCAATGGTGACTATGTGAATCATTCGGGGAAATTGATTTCCCACTGAGGTTTAAGAATTCAAGAGCAGTCAAAATAACTTTCAGCCTGTATTTCAGTCCAGCCACCTTGAATCCATCGGGTTTGCTCTGGAAGTCACGCTTAAGACTGTGAGCTGGGTCGAGGGAAAAAGAATCTTGGTGATCAGGAAGTGGCATGACCCTGCTTCCAGGCACTAAGAAAAACATGGCAGAAGGCAGAGAAAGAAGAGGAGAATAGCTAGTGGCAGGCAGAAGATGAGCTCCTTCTGAAAAAGGAACTGATGTGATATACATGGATGAGATTTACAGCGCAGTCCTAAACTGGACTTAGGCTGGCACAGTTAGGCCAGCAAAGTTTGGCCGGCCCAAGGGCCACCGTAAAGCGCATTTGGACCACTCGCTGGTCAGGGAGTCAGGGAGGATGGTGCATGTCTGTGTGCTGGCCTCTCTGACTCCGAGAGTGGTCCAAACATACTTGACGGTGTCCCTTGTGCCGGCCAAACTGTGCTGGACTAACTGTGCAGACCTAACTCCAGGTTAGGATTGAGCTCTTAGGCCCAATTCCCACATTCATCTTAGACGTGGTAAAGCCATTTATGTACATGGTGGATTATGGCTTCAGAACAAACTCCCACATGGACTTGCATGTCCTGGATGCACAGTGAAGCAGTTGTACATGCAGTCAGAGCCATGGATTATGCATAACTGTGGTCTTACTGATGTAACAAATCCAGAACTGCTCATGTGGCAAGGAGGGTGGAAAGGAAAGGATCTGTGTTTATCAGTAACTGATACTGTAATGTGTATCGATCTGAGGTCACCAGCTGTTTGCAGGTGTTAAATGCAACCTGCAAAAAAATCCTGTAAGCACAAAAGCACAGTTTTAATTCGTCCCTGATCAGCAGTTGGCCTCTTGGTACGTCGACTTGGTTGTATGGGTTAGTAAAATTATGGGCTCTGTGCACAATCCCAGCCCTCGTTTAAAATGGAAATCAAGTAGCGCACAAAAAGGGGCAACAATCTGGCAGATGCTGAAAGAAAAGGAGATGAATCAATTGGATTTGGCAGCTGTGATATCCAGAACCAGAAGGACTGTGTCTGACTGTGATGTGAAATGTAGAATTAAATGGAAGGCTTTAGGAACAGCTCACTTTTGGCTGCTAGCCTTTTGTAGACATAACAACTTGATTCACTGTTTCTGAGTTATGCAATGCTGCATTTTGCTGCAATTGATTTCAGCGTGCAGCTGAAATGGGTGGCCAATCTAACATTCTGGGGCTGCATTACTAATTATTTAAAGATGGAGCAAGCAGGTTCAGATGAAATCACTTGGGGGGCATTTATATGCAATTCTCAGGCCATCCCAACTTCATTTGCAGCTCCGCTGTCATTGTGTGCAACGGCAATTTACAGTCCTCGATGTATTTCAGTAATAAGGATCAAGCTGCTATGAAAGCTAAAGAAACGGCTGCTTCTTAGGTTTATTATACCGCAAGCAGGCACGCCTATGAACCACCAGGTCAAAGGCAGCCTATCAGTCACCAACCATTTGACAGCCCTCTTGTTCTGTCCAAAAACAGGAGGGCTGTAATACCTTGCAGCCCACACTAGGTGACTGACGGTAGCCCCTGATGGGCTACCGTACACAGCAGATCAGGCACTTTGGTTTGATGTTCTTATGAAGGATCTCTCCAAACTGGGAGAATGGGCAGCAAAATGGCAGGTGCTTTTCAATGTAAGTGTAAAGTAATGCACATTGGGGCAAAAAAAAAATCCATGCATATAGTCTAATGGGCTCTGAGCTGTCTGTGAAGGATCAGGAGAGAGATCTTAGGGTCCTGGTGGACAGCTTGATGAAAGTGTCAGCCCAGTGTGGGGTGGTGGTGAAGAAGGCCAATTCCCTGCTCAGGATAATTAAAAAGTGGATTGACAATAAAATGGCCAGTATTGTATTGCCTTTGTACAAATAGATGGTAAGGCCACATTGGTAAGGAGTGTTGTGCACAGTTCTGGTCACCACATCTCATAAAAGACGGAGGGCGCAATACTAACCTGCGCTGGAACAGACAGGCTGGCTCACCTATGCTGTATCCAGCACAGGTTGGGAGGCCACTGAAGCCTCCACAGGGCAAGGGATCATTGTCCCCTTGCCCCAGGGTAAGCCCCAGATGGACTGATGAGTCTCCTCGGATCTGCACCTGCTGTTTAACAGATCTGATGAACCTGCAGTGGCCTGTATTGGCGCCACATGGCCCAGGGACAGGGGGTTGGATCCAGCATAAGTGCCAGATCTGGGCTCCTCCTCTTTCCCCATGCTGCCCACCCACCAGAATGCCCTCTCTTCACCCCATTCTGCCCTCCCTCCTGCCGTCACATGCTGCAGAATTTCTGCATGAAAGGGCTTCCAGGAATGCTACCTGCATGGAGATAATCACATATATTGATCCCAAGTGTGTATACATGCACGGACTTGTAGTAAAGTGCATGCAATACTGTCTGGTGACTGTTGCTGGGCAGTTTTCTGCCACCTAGCAATGGATGGGAACAGGCATGGCCGAAGACCTCGTGGTGTCTTGCCAAATCCTTCCTCCCCTTACTCAACATACTCAAAAGCCAAACTCTGCTCCTTCCATTCTCCAATGTCATGGCTCAGCAATCTTCTCCCCTCCACATTTCCCTTTCCTCTTTGTGCCCCTCTTCATATTCTCATTCAGGGAGCAGAAGAAAGAAGAAGAGTAATGGGGGCAAGCAGGTAGACAGAGATGGGCACCCTCTGCCACTCTGGCACCGGATTCACTTGGCCTCATGAATGGACCAGCCCTGAGTGGCTGATGGATTGGACGGGTGACAAAGACGGTGGGATGTGTGGATGTGGTTAGAAGGCTCGGGGCCAGGTTGTATACAAAGGAAGACTATTCCTGTTCTTCATCCCTCAATGAAGACTCTTCCTGAGCAGCTAGAAACATTTCTAGAAGCATGACACACAGACCAGACAAGACAGTCCATATATGAATGACAAAGAGTTTTGTAAACAAGCACAACTGCCTTACAGAATCATGTTTATAGCCATTCGTCCATTGGCCTGGAGTTTCAGAAATTTCTTTGGCCTCCTGGATGGTTGAATGCCGCCTTATCAATCAATCAATCAATCAATCAAGACAGACAGACAGACAGACAGACAGACAGACAGACATGCCCCGGTATTCACTGGGGTTCCGTTCTAGACATCACCACCCCCATGGATACCTAAAGTTGTGGATATTGGGGACGTCTTTTTAAAGATGGAGGAACATCAGTGGTTTTGCTGCAACAAAGTAAAAAAAAAGATTTGGTTAGTGTTCCCCCGTCTTTTTAACAGATATCCCAGTATCTGTGATACCCATGGATAACCGAAACCGTGGATAATAAATCAGTGCGTACCAGGGCATATTTGTATTTATATACTGCTTTTCAACAAAAAGTTCACAAAGTGGTTTACAGGCAAAAAATAATAGTTAAATGGTTCCCTGTCCCAAAAGGGCTCACAATCTAACCCTTATCCATATTCTCCCAGACCTGGACTAAAATAAGCAAGGCAAGGCAATAGCTGACCCTCAGTAATCATTTCCAACTATGTCCATCAAGGTATGGAGGGGCACCAATGCAGGTGCTTACAGAATCTGTTCGCATTTTCAAGGTTTGCTTCTCATTTTCAAAATGTTCCTCAATTTCATTTCCAGCTCCTGGCTGCATTAATATGATAATGATGAGTCATTTAACACTAAATTCCAAGGGTGAAGCCAATTACCTGTGTGCATATTGGTTAATGGCAGAGATGCTAATGAGACCTTTTGCAGCTTGCGTGAACTGAAATTGACCTATCAGAAGGTGTGATTCCAGCTCACCTAAACTGCCGCTTGACTGAAATGATCAGAGAAGTATTAATATCCCAACAGCCAGGAACAAAGGAACAAGTGCTGCTGTGTTGATTTGCCATTGCTGTTCTCACTTGGGTTCCCTTCTGAGATCACCTTTAGAGCATGGGAGCTGTTGCAAATTGTCCAGCACAGGATGATGTGCAGGGGCGGACCTACTTGAAATTGCGCCCATACCCAATGAAAATGCGCTCCCAGGGGGCATGCAATGTCATGATGTCATGACATTGTGACGTCATGATGTGGTGCCCCGCCCCCCCCGCTCTAAGAAGCGGGAGGGGGCGCCGGGTGGCGTCACGTTCTCCTCACTCCCGCTGGCTCTTTAAGGCCAACGGGACCTAGCAGAACGCGGTGCCCTGCGCGCCCGCTCTAAGAAGCGGGAGGGGGCGCCGGGCAGCACCACGTTCTCCTCGCTCCCGCCGGCTCTTTAAGGTCAGTGGGAGCTAGGAGAATGTGGTGCAGGGCCTGGGCAGTTGTGGGGGCAGGGCGGGCGCCATCTTGGGGGCGTGGCTGGTGCATCATGCTAACAGCGCCCACCCAAGATGGCACCGCCCATGGCTCGTGCCATCCCTAGCATCCCCTAGATCTGCGACTGATGATGTGGGCTACAATGGGTGGTACTCACACTGTAGCTCCTCCTCATAGTGACATCATGCCCGTTTCTGGAAGTGATAGTGCTGACATGGGAAGGAACCTCCCAATGGCCCAGATAGCCTCATGTTCCTGGAGAAGTGTCAGAGGAATACCCATCATTGCAGCTAATTAACATCAGAAAAGACACTCAAGCTTGAACGTTCAGTCGGATGAACCTCAGCAATCCTTGAGATTGTGTGCAGCTTTTATACCTACTATTGCGCTATTGCAGCAGCACTTTACTTTTGCACATGCATTTTCTGGCGAAAACATGATGAAAGAAGACATGAAGGCATAATGAAAAGCGGAGCGCATCTAGGGCAGAGGTTGCGAAACTGTGGGTCAGAACCCACCAGTGGGTCATGAGCCAATTTCAGGTGGGTCACGAAGCACCTAGAGCCGCCGTATTGAAAATATGGGAAGATGGGATGCTGGAAAGGGGGAGGGCTGTGTGGTTGTTTTGCTTGGGTCAAAGTTGTAAATAGGCTTTTTTTCTTTCTGATTCACTTTGCTATTGGAAACTGGCTGAGAAATAACCCAACTTATTGCTGCATTCTCAGGAAAGCAGCAGGCTCCAGCATCACAATTTCCAGCTATGACATCACTTCTGGTGGGTCTCGGACAAATTGTCATTCTAAAATGTGGGTCCTAGTGCTAAAAAGTTTGAGAACCATTGATCTAGGTAATGGCAGCATCTGTGACCCTTCCCTTATAGCCCAAGCAGCTACTGCACTATTGATAAGGCTCCTCATTGCATACTGTTGACTATTCTAGATGGAAAAATCTAGAAAAAGAAAAAAAATCACTTGTTGAAAGACAGCTATACAACAAAGGACCAGCTTCACATTGGGCCTCACAATTTGAAAGGGGCCTACATGGTGCAGCAAGCAGATCACTTGCGGCTGCAGCCAGGATCTCCATGGGCTGGAAGCCGATGGGGCGACTGGAGCGGTGGCTCACTGGGCTGTTCCACCTGGCCCTGCCTCCAAACAGCCTGAAATGTGCCTCCTGGAAGCAGTGGGTGGCGAAGTCATCATGTCACTGCCAACTATTTCCAGGTGCTGCACGTCACGTGCGGCACCACAAGCGCTCTTCTTGCCATCGCTGTACGGTGAATAGAGGGCCCCGTGGGAATGCCCTGCAATGGGCCCCACCACCTCTGGGCCCAGGCCTGCCCCCACCCCTTGGGCTTTGGAACCAGGGACTGTGCCTTCTGCAATCTGAGAACCATCTCGATGGAAGACACCTTGACAGTAAGTAGCAAAAAAAGTTTGCTCCTTTCCCTTCCCCCTCCCCCTCCGCTCACCAGCTTTGGGGGCTGTTTAGTCATGTTGATTATATGGACTCCCCGGATTGCTTCTGTTTGGGCAATTGCGTCCTTTTACGTGCATTTTCAAAAGAGCTGCAATAAATTCAGTTGGGCCCTCATTATCTGCGGATTCAAGACCCACAGATGCTGAACCCCCAGCCCACCCTGGGAACTCTGAACCCAACCAGAGCTGAGATGAACTTGACAAGAGGGTTTTCTGAGGCACACAGAGACCACATTTGACTGCCTGTGGCCTCTGCAGGCCTCAGAATGGCCATTTAGCACACACACACGCACAAGCACACACACGCACACACGCACGTGCACACACACACACACACACACACACACACACACACACACACACCATTTCTGGTTTTCGGCAATTTGGAGGGTGCGGGTGGCCCCCAAATTCCATGGGTTTCAGTACCCATGGAATTCAGTTCTGAGGGGGTTGCAGGAATGGAACCCCTGCAGATATCGAGGTCCCACTTTTGTATGCTTTTCTCACAACAACATAATTAGGATCAAACTTTTTTTAAAAAAAAATGAGGTTACCGGCACACAGATTCTCATTGAAGCAAACATGGAGGCATGTTAGAATGTCGTCCTCATTAAAACAGGTTTTGTTTAAGGTTGGTCTGGTATTGTCAGAACCAGTACAAACATTTTTTTCTAAATCTGGAACAAGAGTTACTATCTCACTAAGGGCGCAATCCTAACCTGGCGTTAGGCCGGCACGGTTAGGCCAGCAAAGTTTGACCGGCACAAGGGACACCATCAAGTATGTTTGGACCACTCTCGGAGTGAGAGAGGCCGGCACACAGACGTGTGTCATCCTCTCAGACTCTGAGAGTGGTTCAAACGTGCTTTACGGTGTCTCTTGTGCCGGTCAAACTTTGCTGGCCTAACCGTGCCAGCCTAACTCCAGGTTAGGATTGCGCCCTAAATGAGATGTTCTGCTCCAGTGTTGAGTGGCTGGGGCAAGCAGACCACACCCATCAGCAGCTATTTGTGTGGGTGAACCAATGATGCCTGCAGGTACTTCAGTCTCAATGGAGCTTTCAGCCTGCCTCCTAATCAGCCATTCTTTGAATATCAGGAGAAATCTACCTTCCTTTGTTCTCTGCTAGGTGAAAAACATCTTTGGAGGCCAGGCAAATGTTTTAATTAACTTTGGTTCCTTGAATCCCTTCCATTCACCATGTTTCCCTGATGACAAACCTATCTAAAATACGAAACACATTTGTTGTAGGGGTATGTGCACAGGCACTAGGATAATAAAGACTTCTATGAGAGCTGGCTCCAAAGAGGCAAGTTTATTCTGCCACACACACACCCCTACCAATAAAATTGGGCCTAGCTAGTGATGCCCAGGTGTTCTCTGCAGGGAAGGTAACTCATTTATCTTACTTTGCGCTTCTTTTCTCCCGGCTGCCTAGGCAATGCTCTTGGAGCTATGATTAGTCTCTGCATATGCTGTTTAGAGGCTTTCAGGCAGTGCCCCAGTCACCTTCCTTCTGATTCAGCCAAATGAACCCATAAACTCATGGAAACAGTACATAAGCGTTTGAGCTCTGTTCTTTCATCTCCCAATGTTTGCAAAGCCAACGAGCCCGCAGTTTCGGCTTTTATTTTAAGGTGTTCATTGTATGTTTGCCCGATTCTCCTTACAAAGAAGGAATACACTGGGTTGTTGTTTTTAACACACTGTCATTTTGCAAGTGCTAACCAGAGACCTAAACACCTCACAAACGCTTGCTGCTTGTCTTTGAGTCCTATACCAGCATTTCTCAAATGGTGGGTCTGGGTCACGACTCAGTGTGCTGTGGGGTCATGATGCAACACCCTCTGTAGTGTCATAAAGCAGGGGTCTCCAAACTTCTCAGCTGGAGGGCCGCATCAAATATCTGGCCAGAAAAATACATAAATTTAAATAAGTACATTGGAAATGGAACTTAGATGAATGAATGAACGAATGAATGAAGGAAGGAAGGAAGGAATGAACGAACACAAAGTTCCAGGATTATTCCAAGCACCAACACATACCACAGAAATATAGCACACACTTTAATGGACTCCCTCCACCCCACAAGCAGCTTACTTATATGTGCTTGAGTAAATATCTCAGAACCAGAAGATCATGTCGCATCTCCTCAAGACTTATGCCCAGGTGGCATTGGAGACGACCCCAAACGTGAAGGGCTCTCACACCAACACCTGGCATGTTCAGCAGAGTTACAGCTCGGTTGCACAGAGGAAACTGCCTTCCCAAGATAACAGCAAGGCTTCTTCTGCTTCAGCAAAGGAATGCACAACACACAGTCTTAGTGTAGATAAGAAATGTATTCAGCGTTGTCAGCTTCCAGGCAAAAGGTCTCATTCCATACAGATCAGTCAGGCATTTGCACAGCATACAGGATAAGTCAGTTGGCAACTTACACAGCAGATCTTTTCAGTTGAACCGGACAGCCTCCCCTCCTAATCGGTCTTACCCACAAGTTAGCACTGGGGATCTGTTTCCTCATATACCTGAGTTGAGGCTTGCCAACCAATCAGTGCAGTCCATTTGGTGGCCATTCACTATGTGCACTGAGACACGTGCACCTCAACCCACAGCTGTAGCTCATCAGTGATTATCCTGCACTCAGGTGCCTTGGCCTGGTGCCATGAGCTACTGCACACAGAGAAAAGCCTGGTCTTTTCCACTGGCCTAGACCACTTCTCTGTCTGTCATGACAGATCACAGGGAAGGAAACACCCAGAGCATCTGGGGTGGCTTCCCTGGTGCTCAGAAAACCATCTAAGGCATTCAGAGGGCCTACAAACATCACTTCTGGGTCTTTGGAAAAACCAGGGAGTGATGATTTTCAAAGGCTTTCTGTGGGTTGGGGGGCCTGCGTGGAGCCTCCCTGCCCATCAGAACACCCTCCACACACAACCAGGGCACAGCTTGGAGGGTTCAGCCCATGCCAGCAAGGTCGGGAGGGCCAGAGTCTCATAGGGGACCAGAGGCTTGCTGTGAGCTGGACAGAGGCTCTCCGAGAGTTGCATCTGGCCCCCAGGCCAGGGTTTGAAGAGCTCTGCTGTAAAGCATTCTTGGAAACCTCTGGAGGCTGCTTCTAGGTTGGATCAGGCCCATGGCCCACTCCATTGGCCTCTTTGGATCCCAGAATGCCCTACAGATGCAACTGGAAACAACTTCTGGTTGTTTGGAAGGATGGGAGTTTGTTTGCATTGCCAAAAATACTCACCACCACTGAACCATATTGTCTCTAATAGTCTGCGTGCCTTCCATTGCCTTTGATCTTATCTCAGTCTGCAGCTTTGTTATCTCTAATAAATACTATGAAGAAGAGGGTTTGATCCAGCGGTGTCATCCTGGCGGAACGGGCCGGTACGCCATTCCGCTAGTTCTGCGGACGGACCCCGGCCGCACCGCCTCTCTCGAGGACGGGTGCGCTGTTTCTGGGCCCGCCTGCCCTCCCGTGCGTCCAATTCCAGGCACAGGAAGGCGTGGCTGGCCTCCGCCATAGGGGCAGAGGGCTGCCAATCATCTGGGCGTTCTGGTTCCTGGCGCGCCCGGATGACATCACTGGTTTGATCGCAGTGCCAAAAATACTCCTAAGAAACAGTGATCACATTCTGATAAGGGAAGCATGTACATGCACGCAGACGTACGTACATATATACAGAATGTATCCATATATGTGTGTGTGATGTGAAAGGTAGTGAAAGGAGGGTAGAGATTAAACCACAATTTAACAACTGTGAAGGTCAATATGACAAATGGGAATAGAACTCTCTCTAACCACTGAACCATATTGTCTCTGGTAGTCTGTGTTCCTTCCATTGCCTTTGATTTTATCCCAGCCTGCAGCTTTGTTGTCTCTCATAAATACTAGGGGGAAGAGGGGCCGGGAGCCAGGAAAGCATTGATGTGGTTTGTGATCTCTGTGGATGCAAATTCTGTCAAAGGATCCCTTGCAGGGAGAATAAGCACATCAGCAGGGGCTTTGGAGATACCAAGAGGTAAATGAAAAAGCTCAAGGGATAAATGCACTGTGTACTGTAGTTGTTTGCCCTTGGAAGGATGAAATTATAGGTTTCATTAGCGAGCCGCATTGCACAGCCACGATGCATAAATAGAGCATATTTATCCCATTACTTCCTCGCCCTGCTGGGCTTCTGGCACCTTGTTAATGGGAAACTTGTGGAATGTTAGGATTTACCCTGGCGCATTTGGCAACCGGACAGGTTTACACTGTGTGGTATGGATGGAACCAGGACATTCACATTCACAGTCTGTCACTGGCAAGATAGCAGATATGTCAGGCCTGAAATCCCCCGGCGATCGGTTCTGCCTGAATCAGTGCATGGCACGGTCACCCCAGAGGTTCATGCTGCTATGAATTTCAGAGACACAAAATACGGCAATAGCTCAGACGGGAGTGGCATCTGCCAATGTGGCCATATGCAGGCTTTTGAACAACACAGAACTCTTCATCTGGTGCTGTGGAAAAGGATTTAGATTTCAGATATCCGGGTTGGCCCAAGACTTGTGATGACTGAGACATCATGCCAAATATTGCCTCTCCTTACCCGATGACGTGCTCAGTGCTCTCTCCCCCCCCTTCACATTTCATCTTCCTCTCTGTCCCCTCTTCCTTTTCCAATCCAGGCAGTGGAAGGACAAGAAAGACCAGTGGAGGCAAGTAGGCAGAGACAGATGAGCATCCTCCATCAAACCACTGCCTGAGAACGTAATCCTAACCTGGAGTTAGGCTGGCAGAGTTAGGTCAGCCAAGTTTGGCCGGCACAAGGGACACCATAAAGTATGTTTGGACCACTCTTGGAGTCAGTGAGGCCAGCACATAGACGTATGCCATCCTCCAAGAGTGATCCAAACGTGCTTTACGGTGGCCCTTGTGCCGGCCAAACTTTGCTGGCCTAACTGTGCTGGCCTAACTCCAGGTTAGGATTGCGCTCTCAGGCAACTGCTTCAGTTGGCCCCATAGATAGGCCGGCTCTATTGGATCTACATAGAACAAGGATGCTTACTAATATATCTCCTTGTCTGGAGCTCCATTGTAACAAGATGTTTGACCTTAAGATAGAAGCCCAATGGGGAAAAAGTCTTAGGCTGTAATCTGTAGTATATACACTTACCTGTGAGTAACACCCTTTTAACTCAATGAGACTTACTTTTGAGTAGACATGCATATGAGTTAGTTTGATGGAAGAACACCTGCTCTGCATGCAAAAAAAAAAGCACCAGCATCTCCACCCAAAAGAAATTCAGACTATTGTGCATGAGACCAAAGGGACCTGCTGGTTGTCAGCAGTCAACCAAAATATGACTTAGAGCTTGTTCCTGTTCTCCACCCCCTGCTGACGCAGCCGGGCCCAAAAGGTGCATGCTCTATCCAGTGGGAGGGGGCAGATTGGGAGGCTTATTTTCTCTTGCCTCTGGGCCAACTTCCTGATCACCAATGGGTCTCCTGGGGCCTGCGCCAGGCCTTGAGCTGAAACAATAGAAAGGGGGGCAAGGAGAGGATACAATGCTGGCACAAGTCACATGTGCCAGTACACATCACTACCCCATCATACCCCTGATCTCCTCCATTCCACCCTCTGCCTGCCTCTACCAGTAACTTACCTGGCCCAGCAAAGTCCATCAGTGTGGTTGTGGCACTGCCACCTCTAGTGAAAAGGGCCACTGACAGAGCACTGTGCGCTCAATTAGCAGGCATTTTATGGCAGCAGACCTCTGTTTTCCTTTCATAAACCCTTCCATTAAACATGCTGTTTAGCCCTGAACATTGTGTTGTTGTTGTTGTTGTTGTTGTTAGCTATGGGGAACCCTGATCCAGATTGGAACCATGACTTGGAGAGGGGATTTAATCCTTTGCCTCCAGTCCCAGATCAGATCTTCCCCCTTCCCCTCCCCCTCTATTTGCTGCAGGATCGAAGCACTATTAGTGCAAATTCCTCCTGGTGAAAATAGCAACTGTGAGAGGCCACACTCAGAGTTGGGATCAAAGGCTTGAAATTCCTGCCAAGTGATGGTCCTCATCCAGATCAGGGCCCTCCGGCTGCTATTGAACAACAGAAAGTCGCTTACCCACAAGGCCAAGCAACGTCTTTAAATTCAGCATGTTTGGCCCTCACATTAGATGGACCTATGGCCTAACTCAGTGCAAGACAACTGCATAGTTTGTATGAGTGGCCAAAGCACCAGACACAAACCATTGGCCAGGAGAAAACTTCACAACTGCAGTGGCCCATGATGAGCACCAAACCTCTGACTAGCTGGATGTTTCTACGAAGAGGTTTAATCACAGGCATGTCTTTTAAAAATGTTGTGCTCATTAGAAAAACTGTTCACCTGTTGAAAAAGTACGCTTGTTCAAGATCATTTTTCAACTGCCTCAAACCTGACTGTGGCTCTGGCATCCCACTGATTTTACATATGCCATTGGCCAGGTAGGTAGTGATCAAGTACTTGCATTTTCGGCACATACGTCTTCCTCAGTAGCAAGTGACGACTCCCTTTCCCTTTTATCTTCGCATCAGCTACAGCACATTTCTTGGATGGCATCCCAGAGTACATTTCTTTTTCCCTAGAACAGAACAAAATTGGAAGAGAGTGCAATGTCCTTGCTGGTGTCTTTCCATTTGAGATGTGATGGGCAGAACTAGTGCCTGGCTGCTTGGTTCTTGCCAAGTGGCGCTTCAGATAGTCCCCTTGCTACATGTCACGTATTTGTCACGTTCCAAAGGCTCAGCGTTCGGAGCCAGTCTGTGCATTATCACAGCGAGATGGTTGCTGCTAGGAATGCTTGGGGGGGGCAGTGTGGGCAATTGCTACAACCCTCACAGGTGGAGGCGGCTACATCAAGGTACACACCCCTTTCTGCCTCTGTCACACCCCTTTCACACCCCTGCCTCCCTTTCACAAGGCCTACCCCATTACCTCTGCTCCCTACATCACCGGTGGAAGGGACTACATCAAGTGAACAGTCACCTTCTGGCCTCTGAGTCTTGGCCAAATCAAATGGACGTTGCCCTGTAACACCAGCAGTTGGCATAAAGCAGTGCTCAGATAATATGGGTACATGGGGGACCCCTCCTCTTAGCTTTTGTTCCAGCAGCCTTGGCTATTGATAGAAGGCTATATAGGGGGAGGCATAATATGGCTACATTAAGGAGCAGTCTGTGGTTTCATTAAGGGTACAATTCTAATCTACTTTCCAGAACCGGGGGAAGGGCAATGCAGCTCCGAGAGAAGAGAACAAACATTCACTTACCTTGAGGAGGCCTCCGTGACTGCCCCCCCCACTGCAGGATGCAGCACATGCCCCATTGGCACCACTATATCAGTGCCAGAAGGTTGGTTAGGATTGCACCCTACGGGCTTCCCAACCTAATTCAAGAGCTGGTGGGTTTCTTTTCACATGTTTCAGGCCTACAGTAATCAATGCAGTTGAACACACAGGTTCACGATTACCTGAGGACTTCCTGATGCATTTGTGTCAACTGAAATGCAGATCCCTTTTGTGGACTTATGAGAAGTCCTCTGCACCAACTGTGTGCCCATAGAGATGTATATGGAGGAAGAGGAGGAGGCAGGAGGTGTGAACTGCTGGTACTGCCTGAAGCTAAGCAGGAGAATCTGTGGTCTATTTTTGGATGGGAGACAGAACGCCAGGCTGTGACAAGCTGCAGTACCTGTTGTGGCAGAATGGAGTCATTGTGGAGCTGATTAGCCAGTGTGGGAAAGTTGTGAGAAGGCCAGCCGGCAAAAGAACCAAGTCCAACCTTGATGACCTGTCCAGGCTGGACTTACGATCACTTGCTGAAGCTCGATGTCACATGGCCAGAGGAGAGAACCACACTGTGAAGGCTATATCTGGGACTGAGGATTTAGTGAATCGCAGAATACTGTATATTTGAAAAACTCCATTGAAAAATGGTGGTTTAGACTAGCCTGCCCATGTAAGCCGCCTTGGGCAATTGCTTTGCCATGGGAAAGGCAGGATAGAAATTCTTCAAATAAATAAATAAATATGTACACGGCAGCATCCGTGCTTGGAAGAATGTAGGAAATGGCCTTCAGAAAAAGCCAAACACAACGTTGGCATAGTCACCTTCTGTGTGGCCTTGGGCAGGGTTACCGTTGGGAGATTCAAGGGACCTGATGGCACTCCATTGGGCTGCTCCGCTTTCTAAACAAGTTGCTGTGTTAACTTGTTGCCTGAAAACCAATTCTGGTTTCTAAAAGCGGCAGCCCATGTGTCCCAGCCTCCCCCAACCCTGGCCTCAAGCAGTCACAAGTACCTGTGTTTGGCTATTTGGGAAATGTTGGCATCCTGATTATCTTGATTTGTGATGCCAATGTCAGTGGGACCTTGAAGGAAGTGTGAGGATGACAGCCATCCTTGTACTGTGGTGGAAGAGCCTGCTGGTGGGAGACCTCCTCAGGCTTCCTGGGCCTGTGTTTAATTTAGTAAAGGTAAAGATTTCCCCACGACCAAATGGGAAAAGGTAAAGATTTCCCCACAACCGACTGTAGGGGGCGGTGCTCATCTCCGCTTCTAAGCCGAAGAGCCGGCGTTTGTCCGAGGACAAGCTTCCGTGGCCATGTGGCCAGCATGACTATACACCAAGGCACATAGTTCAATTTAGTAGTAAACTGCTATTGAGGGCGAAGCCAATACAGAAGTTACGGAGACGGCATCACTGCTTAGCATTCTCTCCGTGAGCCTTGCAGGTAATTAAAGTCAGATTAAAAATGCAAGCACAGGTGATCCTTCATCCTCCTCACAGCAAGCGCAGGCAAGGAGGTGTGAACTGGCGCCCTATGGGAATGGCGAGAAAGAGCTCTCTTTTGACTTTAAAGATAAATGCCCTCCGCTCCAACTGGGAATCTCGGAAATGTTAGCGATTGACGCTGTAATATAGATGGCGTATTTTACACAGATCCAGTGGGAAGGACAAGGGCCTCACTGGGATCCTGGCCAGAGTCAAGTGTATGTGGTCATAATGAAAATGGGGAAGCTTTGCCAGCGTAACTGCTGAAGGGCACAGAGTCAGAATGCCACTGCCATAGCGAGCCCCACTGAATAATTTTATTTTTGACTATTTGTTCTGCCTGGAAATAACAGACGGTGTCCTTCCTTCCAATCGTGCAATCTGTCAGCATGATGAATTTCATAACTAACTGCTTAAGGATATATCCATCTCTAGTCTGGGTCAGGCCAAACCTCATGGGTCAGACCAACATCATTCATTCAAAGCTAGCCCAGAATTTGGATGAGGGGGAAGACATGAATACAATACGGGGAGGTTCGGAGGCTTGGCGAAAGCTGGGCGGATTCTGCAGCGTTGGCCACTACTGAATAGTGTTCTCAACATCTCAAATTTTCTGGGCTGGGCTTAAGGCAGGATAGTAGATGGGCTTAAGGTAGGATTTGGGTGGAAGCACAAAGAATCAAGCCACTCTTTCCACAGACATAAAAGCCCATTAGTGGACCAGCATCAGGCAACCATCAACCGGGAGACAGCCCAAGAGCAAAGCTTCGAGACATGGAATTGTTGCTCTGCAACGTTATGAAGGGGATGTTAAAGAAGCCCTGAAAAGGCTGAGAAGAACTGAGCCATTTCTGCTCGCCCCCCTGGTTTTTGCTTTCACCATTAATACTCTTGCAAGGGTAATTAGCCCTAAGAGTTTGCTATGCACTGGGTAGAATGTGGAAACACTCCATTTTCTGCCCAAACAGCTTGCAAGCTATATAAGATGTACAAGATAGCAGAGAAGCAACAAGACAGATTTGACAAATGAGTCCTGAGGCTGGGACAAGTGAAAGTCAAATAGCAGTGAAGGCAGTGGCAGTCCTGCCATTGATCGGGAGCGGGGAGTTCCCCTGCGCATACATTCCTGGGCCTCTGGAAAACAGGAAGTATGGGTCAGGGACTCAATGGGCAGCGCAATCCTAGGGTGCCCCTTGCGTCGACGCTACGTCATAGTGTCAACACAAGGGGCAGAGTGCCGATGTGGTAGCACTGAGCAGCGCCCCCGCATTGGCGCTCCATCTCTGAAGCTGACACTACTTGCAGTGTCAGCTTCAGAGCGCTGACGGAGAGCCTCCCTTGTGCCGACCAAAGACGGTCAGCGCAAGGGATTCTCTGTCCCACATCGGGACAGGGATTGGTGGGAGGCGGGAGGCGGGACTTGGGCAGGATGTGGGCAGGCTTGGGAGGTGGCTGTACGGCCACTTCCTAAGCCTGTCAGCGAGGCCGTGCGGCCCCGATTCAGGCCGCACGGTCTCCTCGGATCTGTGCCTGCTCTTTAGCGCACGCTCCCTTGCCGCGGGGAGGCTCCAGCCTCTCCTAAACAGCGTCGGATATGGCGCTAGCCCGTCGGCCTTGCCAGTGGGGTGCTGTTTAGGATTGGGCTCTGAGTGAAGGCACACACACAATGTGAGGCGTTGATTTTATTTTAAAATATGTGTATCCCACCTTTCCTTGCCCAGGGGAGGTATCCAAGGCGGCTCACAACAATGGAGAAAAGCCAGTCAAAATGCAAAAGCAACAACAGCAACTACAAAACAGCAACAACAAAGGTCAACCACAACCAGAACAAAGACTCTCAGCAACCCAAAAGGGAATTGGGGGAATCGCCCTAAATCAAAGATGATGTGACCCAAAAGGTCTTCAAGCATGACCAAAAGACCTGCAGCAAGGGAACCAACCAAGTTCAAAGAGGAGGGAACGGGGTAAGGATGCTGGGGATGGACATTTCTTAAGATGTGGGACTTGAGCTGAGGAGGGTGTGATGGAGAAAGAAATGTCTTGGGAGAGCAGGGCAGCCTACTCCAGGTTTAAGGAGAACCATGAACATAGTTAACAACATGAACAACATTAAAAAAAACTAAGATCATGGCAAACACTCTCATCACTTCCTGGCAAATAGAAGGGGAGCAAATGGAAGCAGTGACAGAGTTTATTTTCCTGGGCTCCAAGATCACCGCAGATAGTGACTGTAGCCATGAAATTAAAAGACGTTTACTTCTTGGGAGGAAAGTTATGGCGAACCTAGACAACTTAATCAAAAGCCGAGACATCACCCTGCCAACAAAGGTTCGCATAGTTAAAGCTATGGTTTTCCCAGTAGCAATGTATGGCTGTGAGAGCTGAACCATAAGAAAGGCAGAGCGCCGAAGAAGAGATACTTTTGAATTATGGTGTTGGAGAAGACTCTTGAGAGTCCCCTGGACTGCAAGGAGGTCCAATCGGTCCATCCTACAGGAAGTCAAGCCCGATTGCTCCCTGGAAGGACAAATCCTGAAGCTGAAGCTCCAATACTTTGGCCACCTCATGAGAAGAGAGGACTCTTTAGAAAAGACCCTCATGCTGGGAAAGATTGAAGGCAAAAGGAGAAGGGGGAGGCAGAGGATGAGATGGTTAGACAGTGTCACCGAAGCGATGAACATGAAATTGGGCGAACTCCGGAAGCTAGTGGAGGACAGGGAGGCCTGGTGTGCTGTGGTCCAGGGGGTCGTGAAGAGTCGGACACGACTTAGCGACTGAACAACAACAACAACAATGAACACAGTATTGGTTGGCCAGAGATTGGAACATCACTGGAATGATGAAAATGCTTGAATGTGTTCAATTGAAGAAGGGGAAGAAGCCCAGAACCTTTGCAAGAGGCTTGCACTGATGTAGTTCCCACCTTCATTCACTGATGGACTTCTCCCAAAGTTGTCAACTCACCTCTCCTCCCCCACCCTCCTGCAAGAAGACAGTCTGATTTATTCCTTTGCTTTTAACATCCATTTGATCTGCAGAAAGTGAAATGAAATTCTTCTTCCGACAGGATCACTAACTAACGTTGGCAGATCAAGTTCTGAAAGGCACAGAAATAGGCACCATTAAACAAAACCGACAACCCCAACTTTCCATGTGTAGCCGACACTGCTGTCTCCACTGTTAAAAGTCACAGTACTTATAAAGAAAAATAATGTTCTGTAGAAACAAGCACATCTGCTGCCACCAATAGAAGGTTACCAAGCTCTCTAGCCCGCCTCCTAGTCCACAGTTCGCTGGTTGGAGCATGCTCAGTAAATGGAGCATGGAGCGTACTCCAGAGCGTACACTCTTTGGCCTCTGAAAATTCCAAAAGCTTGGTTCAGGGGTCTCTGGACTTGTCAGTACAAGGGCCACATCGTCTATTTTAAGAATGAATGAAATTTAAATGAATGAATAAGTTTTACTTGGATCTTTTTTGTAATCAACACTATATGACTCGGAACAAAAGAGAAACGTGACATTTACAATGTGCTGTGCTTAAACTCAGAAATAATATGTAATGAATGAAAATGTCAAATATTTAAGTTGCTGCGGGCCGGATGAAAACTTGTGGTGGGCCGGATTTGGCTCCCGGGCCATAGTTTGGCAACCAGGGAGAAGGGTGCTGCTTCTAAGAGGGCTTGAGAAGGCCTGCAGACCTTATTCTGTGTCCTGCAAAACTCTGCTCTTAAGTATTTGCAGATCTTCAGCCTTGATGATTTGCAATTCTGTAGCCCTTGGATTGCAGACGGGAGATCAGAACTGTGTTTATCCCATCAAGATTGAATTCATGTTGTGGTGGTCTAGTTTTCTATTTATGCATACATGTTTGTTTTCTTTGTTGAACAGCATCCTTATGGATGCCTCCTTATACAGAGACTACTATAACTTCTTAGGGAGTCAAATTGCTCTTAAACCATAGCAATTAGATTATCAGGATATGTATTGGGGGGCACCCAGGTCTCCAGGTTACAGTTACATATAAAAGCTTGAATTTTGAATTTGACAAGTTTGTTGCTCTAGTATTATTATTTTTTAATGCTGGACTAATGCAACCATGGATTGGAGTTCCACTGTCAACACAGACTGAAGTTGCTTACTACTTTGTGGGGAAGAAATTTGGTGCCTGAACAGTGATGGCACCACCGCAAGCTGGAATTGCTGAAGAATGCGATTGCTTTAAGTATTACGTTTTCTTTGTCGGTAGGATGAATTGTGTAACTACTGTGAACATGGATTTTTGCAAACGATGCGATGGATCTAAATTGTTCAGTTAGGTTGAATGGGATTCATTCTGAGGAGGAATTGATGCATGTTTTGGGACAGTGTGTGGCTGTTCCTGGATTTAAAAGAATACAAGGCAGCCAGCGATGCGCTGCAGTTTGTGAGTATACAACTGAGCGCTTGGCTAAAATGGGAAGAAAAGAATGTAAAAGTAAAATATGGTCTGTGTCCCCATGGGATCAAGGAAGATCCTTCTTGATGACTCTATCAACTCTTCTCAACAGAAGACAAGATGTCTGATGAACAAATATAGGTCACACTTCCGGTATTATTTCCAAGGACCGTAATATATTCCATCTCCTGATGTCCAAACGGATTCTGCAGCCATGTTCACCATCATGGATCAAGTACACCAAGCATCGTACAACATGTAGTGAAGTCCGAAGAGCCAAACTGCTGGCCTAACTGTGCCCGCCTAAATCCGGGTTAGGATTGCACCCTGAATCATATTTTCAGCAACTCTGAAAGAACATGTGGCAAGGGTAAAGTACTCAAGGTACTGTCCTCAGGCAAGGGTACTGAGGACTGTACTCAGATGATTGGTGGAATACAGGTTGAAATTGTCTCCTTCCAAGTGCACATTTTTTTCAGTCAGTGAAGTATTAGGGACATGTTGTATTTCCAAGTCATATTGGGACAAGAGGCTTACCACCTGATCCAGGTAAGCTGTCTGCTTTTGAAGGACTGGTCCAGCCCAAAGACTGTGAAGAGCTAAGAACCTTCCTAAAGTCTGTGGGATATGAACAGAAGTTTTGTGAAAGATTCCCCTGCCATGACTATATCTTGACTGTACTCATGGCAGATGGGGTACAAGGCAAGACAAGAGGAGGTCAGGGCATCAGTAGTCATTCCCAAGAATTAAAAGAACAGTGAGTATACAGAGTTGCTAGTCTCAGCGTCTCTGGTGGAATTTGCCAGTTAGATACATTACATACACACATACATATGTTAGTTTGCCAGGATATGATCCTGAATTTTAGGCTTCATTCCAAGCAAGGAATGACATGCATATGCTAGGTTGACTAGATAGAAAGCGGCACATTGCCAGAAAAAGGAGGGAGAATTCTAAGGGAGTGCCTATGCCAATGCATGTGAAATAAATTACCCAGTGCATAAATGGGAGTCCCTTTCTCTCAAATGGGCCGTATCTGAGAAATTCCAGGACTCAGTAGAGGGCAAATCAGTTGGCCATGGGGTGCTGCTGACCCCAGGTGGCAAGGGGTGTTGAGAGGCCTTCGGTGTGTGGGCAAGTGGGCGCAGCACTCATTGCTCAAGGAGGCCTGTGCCACAAGTTGGGCCCACCTCTCTCATCTCTGTCCTCCCTTGTCTCTGAATGGCTCCAAAGTAGAGTGGGGGGATAGAGCACAGGCATGGGGTGGCTTGGTGATGTGAGGGTGATGCTTTGTGTTACTACATTGCCCTGCTGTGGGTGTCTGGAGGCCCGAGGGCACCACTGCCAGGACTACCTGCATGGAGTAAAATGTGAAGTGAGCACTGAGAACAACTCACAACTATGTTCTTACAACTGCAAAATCAGATGCCGTCTCCAGCTGGTGGCTGACAGTATTGTCAAATTATTATTTCACCCTCAAATACAAGGCAGGTAGAATTGAATGGAGGTGCAGATCGGTTGTCTTAGGGCCCCTATGACACCAAGGAACCCATTTTCTACCAATGATGCACTGGAGGTTGCATTTCTACCCATGTTGGTCTAACACACCATTGGTCAGAAAAAGATATATTAAAACGACAGAAGCACATATCAGTCTGGTTAGCAAGGACTTGGGCAGAAACAGAATCCTGGAAGGGGATGCCAGGGCATAATTTGCACTGCTGAACATTGAAACCACCTTGCTAATGTTTCAGCACACATCAGTGGAGAAGATCCTGTTGAAGGCAGCTATTCAATGACTGAATTATTGCCTGGGGATGAGGGCGCAATCCTAACCTGGAGTTAGGCAGGCACAGTTAGGCCAGCACAGTTTCGCTGGCACAAGGAACACCGTAAAGTGTGTTTGAACCAGTCTCAGAGTCCGAGAGGCCAGCACACAGACGTGCGCCATCCTCCCTGACTCAGCGAGTGGTCCAAACTCACTTTACAATGGCCCTTGTGCCAGCCAAACTTTGCTGGCCTAACTGTGTCTGCCTAACTCCAGGTTAGGATTGTGCCCTGAGACTGAGGATGACTGTCTGGAACTATGGCCTGAAACTCCCGAGTGCACCTGTATTCTGCATTCCGCTCTCTATCCATGCTCTACCCATACATCACAGGCAAGGGGTTTTTGAACATTGGTGCATGTCATAACAAACCAGGCAGCTCCTTTGTGTGCTATGTTATTTCCTTCTGTGGATGTCTTTCATCTCTTTTTGAGCCCAGCACAGATAGATTGTCTACTTACATAACAGGACGCCATTTGATGTCTGAAATTCATTCACGTTTAATAATGTAAGGTGCGATTAGCCACCCAGCAAAGCAAATTTGTTGTGTTTTATATTTTTTAAACTGTGTAATTTTTTTTAACCTGACAGCGTCCCTTTAATTAAGCGATCAGATGAGCTGGAGCGGGAGTAACAACGTGCTAATTCATGCCTAACAAGTTAGGCAGGAGGCCAAGAAAAAGCCTCTAAGTGCAATTAAAAAATTTCATTAGAAATGTTTTATTTTAATGTGGGCTTCAGTCTTTTTTTAAAAAAACCCAACGCCGGTTAATTTAGCAAGAGAACTAATAAGTTACAAGCAAGGGAAGTACTGTTCTATTAATCTTCCAACTTTGCAATCTCAAGGACCAATTGGGGTCCCTAGTTTCTTCTAGAAGGCAGATGGGTGATCATTCCTGACACCATCAGTGCTAGACAAAGGAGGAGAGAGATTTAAATGGAAGCCCAGGGGAGCCCATGGTTTGGAGGCAAGGGGGAGAAAAATCATGTTCCACACCTACTTGATCCATAAGCTTTCGTTTGCCTTTATTTTGATCCAAAATGATTTCGTCGCTCTCAAAAGAGGGAGAAAAGAGCGCCTAAGTAGCCATTTATTAACAGTTGTAAGTATCATTAGGAGGAGTGATGTGGTGAAATATAGATTAGTGTAGGATAGAGCAGGAGATCAGAATGCCATTTTTCCTGTTCAGAATGTCATTACACATTCCATCGTGGCATATTACTGAGATGATTAGTGGCATCAAATGACTTCTGAAAAATGATTATGTGCCATTAAAAACATTAGTCTGTCTGAAACCAGCACAAACAAATGGCCGTGCAGGGGATGAGTCATTAGTTTTAGAGGCTGGGTGTGATGTGATGGAAATGGCAGGGAAGTAGCTCACAAATTAGCAAGCGCAACAAGTTTCAGGGGATGCGGTTGGGGTGGTTTCTTTTGGAGCTGAGGAATCAATAGTTTCAGAGCAGAGAATGGGGCAGCCCAGGAGGATGCTGTGATTGTGGCTGCCTGACATGAAAAATATAAGACGGGTTGTGAGCCTAGCGAGGAGATCATGTTCAACAGTAATAGGAATAATAGTTCTCTTTTCAATAGTGATAACAGCTCTCGTTGCAACGCCTCTTAAAGAGCTGTTTTGTTTCAGCAGGCATTTCATCTTGATGGTTGATTTGTTCTCTCCTGAATTGTTTCATCTGCCATCTCTAAACTCCGGGGTGATGTTTTTTTTCCAAAAAAAAGTGTTTTAAGTTATTTCCGCTGTTTTGTAAATTGGCTTTTAATTGCATTAGTCACCTTGAGTGCTTGTGTATGCAGAAAGACAGGATGTAAAAAAAATATATAATTGGCACTTTCTCTCTGTAACTATCCCATGCACCAATACTCTTGGAAGGTAGCGCAGTGGTATTATCCCCTTACTACAGAGGGAAGGGGCTGAGGGTGCATGCTTTTCTAGGACCACCCAAGATGCTCCTGGTTGAATTGAGCTTGGAAGCAAAGACTCCTTTCTTCACAGGAAGGATCAGGCTGTCATTTGAATAAGGTATGCTTGGATGTGCAAATACCCAGGGATGTGTTCCAGTCACTGAGCCCAAGTCATGAGTTGAGTCACAAGTCAGCAACCCCGCAACTCAACTCAACTCAACTCACGAGTCATAGCACATGCCATTGTAACTCAACTCATGGACATTTTTGAGTCACTAGAGTCCCAAGTCATTTTGAGAAATGAGTCAAGTCCCTGAGCAAAAGGAAAAACACCTTAGCCTTCCTCCTCCCCTCAACTTCCCCAGCCCTGCCTCCTGGAACCACCTACCCCCCTCCCACCATGTCTGCTGCTGCAGTCGGTCTGAAGGACAGCTTCCAGATCATCCATGAGGTCTTTTGGGGAGGCACAGAAGCGATGTTTAAAAAGTAAGCAAATAGGCACGTAGTCACACACTAAAGAGAGTCAGGATTTGAGTCAAATTTGAGTCAGGACTTTTCTGAGTCCGAGATTCGAGTTGGGTCTGAGTCAGTGATGGTGGTGACTCAAGTTAATGTGAGTCATGAAAAATCAGCATTTTTTGCAACTAGAGTGCCCATGCCTACAAGTACCTTGTTTGTAGGACTTCACACAGCAAGGCAGGTACAACCTGCCTCAGGTAGCCCCTCCAACTGGATATTGTTTGCATCTCTGTTTGCAATTTCCCCCATCCCCTTTCCCAAAGCACCAAAGCAAACCCTTTTAAGAAGAGCCCTACTGGATCAGGCCAAAGGCCCATTGAGTCCAGCTTCCTGTATCTCACAGTGGCCCACCAGATGCCTCAGGGAGCACACAAGAAAACAAGATAGATGCCTGCATCTTGTTGCCACTCCTTTGCACCTGGCTTTCAGAGATAGCTTGCTTCTAAAACCATGCTGATGGGTATATGATTCCTTGGAGAAGGGGTGAGATAGCAGCAAAAGAGAAGGGGAAAACAGGTACCACCCAAGCATGCCGATAACCTTTTCCAGTCCCAGGATCCCTAGCAGGTACCAGAAGTCCGTATATGTCTGGAAAGCATTGATTCTACCACCTCCTTTCCCTTTCTCAAGGTCAGGTCTTCCTTCTCAAGGCAGCAACAAAGGTGGCAGTGAATGGAAGGCTCTCCCATAGATACACAGAACATTCGTTTCCGGCAGGGAATTCTTGGACATGGCCACTGATGGAAAAAGGTGCTCCATTCATCTATGGGAGTCCCTGCCACCATCGCCAGCTCCATCTCTGCCTCCTTCATTCCCAATGGAAGGGTGTTTTAGTTTGCTTCTTGCCTTGGGAAAGGGGAAAGGGGAGCAACAACCAATTCTGGGTTTTGTTTGTTTGCGTTTTGTTTTTTTTGAATAATCAACTGAAACACTGAAAAAAAAACCAGGTGCTTTTGGGGCTGGGGCACAGCAGGAGCAGCAGAGCCCAATGTGGGGCCTTCCCATGGCCCCCCCTACTCATCAAGAAAAGCGCTAGTGGTGCCACAAACAGCATTTGGAAATAGTTGTTGATGGCAAGATAACGTCACCACCACCTGCTTCCAGGAGGCCCATTTTGAGCAGTTCAGAGGCAGGGGCCCAAGGTAAAGCTGCTCTGCTTGCCCCACTGACGTACAGTTCATAGGAATCCTGGATGCAGCAGCAGGTGATCTGCTCACTGCGCTGGTGTGGGGGCCCCCAAAGTGCGGGGCCCAATGTGACAACATTGGTCACATTGGTTTAAAGCCAGCCCTGTTGGGGGCAAGGAGCTGCAACTTCCTTGCCTATTTCTAGTTCACAGTGAATGCTCTGTCTCAACCATAGTGATAAGCCCCATTCTTGTTAAGCCCCATGCTTCTGCTTATCTAAAGTCAAGCTAATGGAAGAGCTCTGCAGAAACCCACTTCTGCCGATTTCATTACACAAAAGCACAACTAGATAAAAAAAATTACTTGGAACAGTTTAAATATCCATTGGAATGTGCAACTCTGCCTTTAGGATTGGCATGCTACTCGCCTATCCCACAAATGGCACTCATAAAGTGATTGCCAATTTCTTTCTTCATTAATTCATATTTGATTTTCTGGAAAGGCACATTTGTTCACTTTCAGTCAGGCACTGGTTAACTTAATGTTCTCCTTCTGTGATTTGTGACAGACTGTTGTTCTCATAAGATGCAAGACTTGCTGTAGGACTGACTGTTCATATGACTACTTCAGGACTGAATAGGCAAGGGGAGAGGCAAAAGGCAAGCATTTTGGCTTCCAGTTGCTTCCGCCAACTGCCCCCATGTGCAGGATCTACTGCAAATGTTATTTTCTGGGCCAAACATCAAGCCCTACACATAACAGTGGATTGGATGTAACCCAGATGAAAGGTCCAGGAACTAAGGCAAGGAAAACGTTCCCCCTGGCTACTTCACTCCAAAGTGATCCTGAGAAAAAACTCGGACTGGCTGGATTTTGATGAAAAGCACACACTTAATCCAAAGAACTGAGAGCACATAGTGGACAAATGTGCAAGTCATAGATAGGCTGTGGACAATCACATCCATATTTTAAGATGGATCAAAATGTGTGTGTGTGTGTGTGTGTGTGTGAGTGAGTGAGTGAGTGAGTGAGAGAGAGAGAGAGAGAGAGAGAGAGAGAGAGAGAGAGAGAGAGAG
>JAJKFI010000064.1:3376579-3405063 GCA_029204185.1 Lerista edwardsae
GAGAGAGAGAGAGAGAGAGAGAGAGAGAGAGAGAGAGAGAGAGAGAGAAGATGTGCTTCTTTACATGGGCAGCCATATTAGACATGGCTCTAAAGCTGTCCTCTTCAGAGTCAGGTCTATCTGGATGATGCTCAGCTAGGCGAACAGCCAAATCCGAACCAGGCCTGCTGACCTGTGCCCCGGTTAGGAGGTAGCTGTGAGTAAGGGGGCGTTTGTTAAGCCAAGTAAGGGGGCGTTCGTTGAGCCAAGGGGTTAATAATAATAATAATAATAATAATAATAATAATAATAATAATAATAATACATTTATTTATATACCGCCTTTCTTAAGATCACTAGATTTCTCTAATGATTGAACTCAAGGCGGTTTACATAGGCAGACTTTCTCACAAACCCGAAGGTTTTTACAATTTTTACAGAATGTTCTATCTTCCAAGAACAACACTCATACAGATCTTTCTTTCTGGATTTCGCCTTCTTTCTTTAGCCACCCATCTGTCGTCTGCTGGCTGATGAGGCTTCCCTGCTGCCACCAGAGATGCAGCTGATTTCAGCACACTCCTCCTCCCACGAGGCAGCTGAAACTCAGCTTTAATCAGCCACAGTTTCCAAGGTCTGCTGCTCACAGAGACTTCCGGCAGTCCTGAGCTCACGACCTTGAGATCTTCAGGTGTTATCTTCGGGCAAACGGAGGCATTAACCCTCTCGGCTAAATCTTCAGTCACTGGCGCAGATCCGATCGGCCTGTGGAGGGCCAACTGAGACAGGGATAGGGGCAGTGATGTCATTCAGGGGGAACGGACAAGAACGGGCGTTCCGGATCCTAACGGGCTCCATGGCTGGTTCCAGGTTCCCGACAAGTGCCAATCAAAAGTGAGTTCCTGTTCCTAAATCATTTGAATGACACCACTGGATAGGAGTTAGGATCTGGCCTAATGCCAAATCCTGGCTTCACCTCCTCCCCAGCTGGTCCACCAGGGCTTCCTTCCCCCTGCCTCCCCCTGACCCATTCCATCTTCCCTCCACCCTCCCCAAGCCCCTATGTTGGTCTCTGTAAGTCAGCCTTACCTGCTGCTAGGATTGGTGCAGGAAGGACAGTGCAAGTCCATGCGTTGGCCTCCCTGACTCTGAGAGTGGCGCAAATATACTTTATGGCACCTTAGCTACGCTTGTAGGCCAGCACTGTTAGGATTACACCCTGAAGGTTTTTTTTTCCCACATCAGCAATGATGTAGGCATCAACAGGTAGCTAGTAGTTAGAAGCAAGTTCTACAGGACACTGGTCAGCAACCAGGCAATTAGACATTGCTCCGGGAAAGGCTGCAGCTTAGCTGTGCCCTTAGGTTCCTTCTTGTATTGACTCTCGTCCTCTTAAGAGGGCCTTATTTTGCAGCCTTGCATTCTGAACTGCCTCCTAATCTTCTGCCATTCAAAGGAAAGTTCCCTGGGGAGTAGAGGAGTGTTGGGTAATTGGTGCATTTGTAAGGAATGTGGATTGAACTCTTCATAATGTTATCAGCCAATGACTTGGGATGCAGAGTTGGTTGCCAGGTCTTATTTTTCAGGCAAGTCCAATGATTATCACCAGTCTGATGTCTTTGGGCATAGGGACTCCAAAGGATCGAGGACAGCTACATCCTGAACTTCTAGCTTCAGAGGTGGAGCCTGGCCAGGCATGGGATTTTCTATTGCAGATCCTCCCCTGCAGGGAGGCATGTGCTCTGGTGGTATGGCTGCACTGGATATTTGGGGTGGGGGTGGGGTGATAGCATTGCGCAATCAGTTAGGGATCTCTTCAAGCCAGTGGCATAACTAAGGGGGTGCATGGGGTAGCAATTGCACCAGGCAACAAAGTTTACAGGGGCAACAAGCTGGGCTTGACACTAGTGGCCAAAATTGTGAAAACCTCGGTATGTATAAATAATACCATCATGTTATATATCATTGGAAAGATAATTTCCAAACAAACTGCATTGGAATATCAACGTATTATATTGAAAGTTATGACCAATTAACCAGAGAACATTTGATTTATTTGCTTAATTTGATTTTGTCGTGGGGTGGGCGGGGCTACAAAATCTGTTTTTGCCATGGGTAGCAGATGCCTTAGCTATGCCACTGCCTCATGCCTTGATAGCTGATGTTTTCAGACTGGAGACTGAACGTGAATCTTCTGCATGTAGAGGTTGTGCTCTGTCCTATGACCACAGACCTTCATTCAGGGAGACCCCCTTTTATATGAGAGGCCTCATTCTGAACAAGCAAGGGATGTCCCACTGATTCTGAGAGAAGCTCTCTGCAGTGCACATGTGGAACTGCCCCCAAACCTGAGTCCCGGCTCATGTAGAGATCCATGTGCACCAGGCAGCCTTTAATCACTCAACAGACTTTGTGAGTCAGACAACACAATATAAGGAGAAAATCTGAATGCAGTCCTGGCGTTAGCATGTCTTTTCTCCAAAACAGAAGCACTGACCTTTTAACATTATATTTTCAAGCGTCTCAAGAGTCAGCTGCACTTCCCAAGAGCACACCGGTATCTTTTGAAAATAATGTAGGAAGTAGCCTGCGGACTTCATTAAAAGCAGAGTTAATTGAGGTTAACAAAGTCAAACTTTTGGTGCTGTTAATTAATTCATAGGCCTGTAGAGCTTGAAGAAATCTGGAGGTAATCCAACACAACCCTTGTGTGCTCAGGCAGGATATTCTGTAACAAAAATATTAGGAATGTATGTGAATCCAGTTAATAGTCTGTTCTGAAGCCACATTCTTGTATTCAGTCATCATTAACTGGGGGAAATTAAGGAAAGTAAATATTTTTGAGAAGAAATATTTTTGCTTAAAAAATTTAAAAGTACAAAGATTTTTTAGAAACATAACAAAATTACAAGTTTTATATGTAATCTAGAGGAACTTGATCCTGAAACACTGATCCTGAGCTACAGAATGCTGGACCGGGCAGTCATGAACATGAAATGGAATCAGAAAACCATGTTCTTAGTATAGTAAGGGAGCATGTGAAAAGGGTATGACATGTGGCCACCATGCAATTGCTTGGCACTGGGAAAGCCACTTGAAATTGCTATACAGGTTGGCTTCTTGTCTGTGTTGAGCAAAGTAATCTGCAGATCCCGCTGTACACAGAATTTTGCATGTCTGCACAAACCATACTGGTTTGATGGTGGTGGTCTCTACAATGCTTGTTCTGTGTAGCGGTCACTGCACATAACCAGCTGAACAAAAGACAGGAAATCAGAGCATGCAGTAGTGAGCTAAGATAGCCATTATGTTTCCAAGTGGTTGCATGAATCAACGCACACGTCTGTTGTACTTCCTGTTAGGTGAACTGGAATGCTAAATGTATTGGGGATGGGGAGATTAAGGGCACAATCCTATACTGCACTGGATTGGCAAGGCTGGCCTGTGCCAAATCCAATGCAGTATAATGGTGGCTGGAGCCTCCCCGCGGCAAGGACACATTCGCACCCTTACCGAAGGGGAGGCGCCAACCTCCCATATACACTACGTGCAGAGACGTCATCCGGGCACGCCAAGAACTGGAATGCCCGGATGATTGACAGCCCTCCACCCCTATGGCGGAGGGCAGCCACGCCTTCCTGCGCCTCACAGCGCCCGAATCACTCCATTTCAGAGCGATTTGGGACGCAAGGGAGGGCGGGTGGGCCCAAGAGCAGCTCGCCTGTCCTCGGGAGAGGCGGCGCAGCCCGGGCCCGTCTGCAGAACTGGCGGAACAGCGGAACGGGCCGTTCTGCCAGGATAACACCACTGGCTACGTGGATCTGCACCTGCTAAACAGCAGGTGGCCTGAATCAGGGCCACATGGCCTCCCAATTGGGCTTAGGATTCAGCCTTATGGCCGATTCCCAAGCCCACCCATGTCCCGCCCCTAACGGCCCCCCCCCCCCCCCCGCAAATCCCCTGTCTGGGCAGACACAGCACCTCCTTCATGCCTGCTGGCTTCGGCCAACGAAAGAGGGGCTCAGCGCAGGCGCAACGGGACCCATTGAAGCAATGGGCACGCTAGGATTGTGCTGTAATAGCATGGGTGTTGATGAGCACATGTTATTGGCTGTCTCAAGTGAAATGGTAATAAGATGCAATATATAGGGTAGCCGAGAAGTAGGGGCATGGACAAAATGCAGGAACCAGATGAAGCTGACTAAAAATATTTATGTGCTTGTATGGTCACTCCCTAACCTAGAGTGCATCAACAGAGGAGAAAAAAAAAACTATAGGAACACCATAAGGAGGCAGGTAATCTTCTGGGGGAAATGTGAATGCCTTTGTAGCTGTAAGAAAAGAAAGAAATCCCCCATTAATGCCTTTGCTTTGTTCCCCATTGTGCTTCTGCACTCTTGCTGGAAGAGGCTGTTCTGCCACACAGAGCATTCCTCTAGGATTGCATTCCAGGCTGTGTCATCCAGCCAAGCAGGGACCGTTCTTATTCTCTTTGATTTGGCATGTAATTACCTCTGTCCCTTTCACATGCAAATCTGAAGAGCACTCCTGACACCCATTAGGGCTGGCTCTAGAAACCAGCTTTCCCTATGGCTGATTTAACACTGTAGTGCTAAATCAGAAGTGGATGAGGAGGAGATACTACCAGCTGACAGGGTCTATTCAGGTGATTTTTACACTGCTGTCACTGTTTTGGACTGTATCGCCCATGCTGATCATCTTGGTAGCCTCTGGTTCGCTGTATAGACTAGCTATCTTTGTGAACATATGGATGTGAGCAGCGATGTTATGCTGCCAGAATGCTGGGCGGGACATCCGGGTGATCGACAGCCCACCCGTCGTGTTCCGCCATTTGCGTAACATACGCAAGCGGCGTAATTGGTTACGCAAACGGCGTAACACTCCAGAACGCAACGGGCGGGCTGTCGATCACCCGGATGTCCCGCCCAGCGTTCCTGCAGCATAACACCGCTGGATGTGAGGCTCACTAAGAGCACAATCCTAACCTGGAGATAGGCCGGCACAGTTAGGCCAGCAAAATTTGGCCGGCACAAAGGCCACTGTAAAGCACATAAAGCACGTTTGGACCACTCTCGGAGTCAGGGAGGATAGCGCACGTCTGTATGCTGGCCTCTCTGACTCCAAAAGTGGTCCAAATATACTTTATGGTCTCCTTTGTGCGGACCAAACTTTGCTGACCTAACTGTGCCAGCCTAACACCAAGTTAGGATTGCACACTAAATCTGAACTGGAAAAAAAAAAACCATTTCTCTGGAATCGCTTTTCATCAGTGGATCACTTCCTGTCGGACATTCTTCTCTTCTCTATTCCTGGCTTATGGAGACATTCTAAGGCCAGTTGTGGCTTTCCCCATCTTGTATCCGCTTTTGGAATAAACCACAGATGTCTACTTTCTGCGTAGCCCAAAGCTACACAGGGATGGAGTTCTCTGCCCAGCAGAACATTTATATCCCAAACCAATGGCTGGATCTCATTGCTTGTATTGGAAACAGTGTTCTTTGTGTAATTCATACGCTCTCCTTGCCAGCCGGCTTGCAGCCCAAGAACCAAACAGCAGTATGGCTGAGCTGCCCAGAGGCTGAATTTCTTTGCCATTTGCTACTCCCGTGCCTAATTTGACCTTAATTACCTTGTGAAGTGAGTGAGGAATGTTATACTGGATTCCCTGGCAACTGCTTTTATTTCCTTTTTATGGGATTATTGCCTTTGTTACTGTAGCCCTAAAAGGAGGAGAGTGACCTAAGGCTGTTTTTTTGGCTGGCTTATGCTTGTGATACCCTAATTTAGGGAATTGCTGGCTTCACTGCTGCCTCTTAGTGTGGGGTGTCTCAAAGGTTTGTTCAGATATTACATTTCTCTCGTAGCAATGTGGCAGACAAGCACATGATATGCCAGTTCTACTGTGGAGCAATCCATTTGCTGTTCAGACATTCTTTTATCCAGGGCTGTACTTACCCAACCCAGAGAGCAGCCTGCAGGGACAGGGACAGGGACAGGGCAAGCTGGGAGAGGCCAGAAAGGCCTTGGTGGTATAGGGCCATTGGCCCACTGAGCAGAGCACTAGCCCACGATGGAAGAGCTGAGGAGCAATAAGGCATGGTCAATGTCCACAGGAGCTTGCCCACCTCTCAGGAGAAGAGGCTTAGAATCCAGAAGGCAACCAAGCTGGGTGGGTTGGACCAGAAAGAGGGAACGGACCAGCCAAGGCCAGGGGAATGTCAGAAGAGGGCAAGAGATAAGAGGTTTGAGGTCTGAAGACTAGCCTGTAAGAAGATTCCAGAACCCTTTGAAGGTGCCAAAAGCCCTCAGGTGGAAGAGGAGGGTGCTGTAAACCCTCTCTGCTCTGAGGCCCAAGGGGGGAGGGAATGGAAACATGTGAGGAGGCAGTCTAGGCTGGTGGGACTCCTTCCATAGGCAACCTTCCCAGCAGACTGCTTGGGATCCAATAGGTGGGCAGGACCTCCAGCCCCAGCCCCCCTCCCGCCACATCTCTGTGCCCTGACAATTCTAATGGTAGAAGTGACGCATGCCATCACTGAAGATGTTAATATCCCTTTATAATTTTCCTTATAATGTTATCCAGCACATACCACATTCCCAACGCAGTGGTAGTCAAAAATTTTGGCCAAAAAAAAAAAAGGTTTGTGACACAATTTTAAGTTCAAAGCATGTGATAGTTCTGTCTTAGCGCATGCTGCATTATGTATGCCCTCACCCACCTGTGTCTCAGCCTGTGGCTTTGCTTGTGATTGGTGAAGCTGGGCACCAGGCAGCATGGAAGAAGTGGACAAGAGAGTATAGCTGGCTTTGTGCCATAACTACTGCTTCTGTCTGGGCACGCCACAAACTGTCACTGCCTGTGTCATTTGCTACAAGGTTGGCTAGTGCCTCCCGATGACCAACAGGAACCAAGAGAAACAACTGGCAGTAATAACACATTTTGGTAAGCTAGTTGTTCTCTTATGTGACCGTTTGGAACAGCCACAACGGAAGGGCCGTATAAACCATCATCCCTTATTCATCCGGCATATATCTGATTATTCTTTTTTTTCCCTACAGATCAAGCAGTGTTTTTCCTCCTCCCTTCCTGATGAGATGTGTGTGTCTGGGAAGATCTCTATACATACTATTTGGCATTTTAGTGTTGTAAGCCTTTAGGAAATGACAGGCCTAAGGATGCTGATATGGAGGTGGGGGGAGTGAGCGAGAGTTTTTGTGGAGTCTCTCTGAACTGTTGCCTAGCAACAGGGGGTAGGAGACCTGGCTGGCTCCCTCTGTGGGGAAGGAGCTGTGAGAAGGTTTGGAGAAGAGCTTTCCCGGAGAGAGCTGAGGGGGTGTTAGCTAAGTGCTGCCTTTCTCCCTGAGGTGAAATGCTGCTATTTGTGGAGCTGCGATCCTGTGTTAACTGTTGAGATCACGCCTTTGGCAGAACTGTCAGCTTCTTGGCTTGGGCCCCTTTCTCCTCCCATCACTGACACCAGCATTACTAAGAAGAAGAGCCAGCCCCAGCAACCCTGAGGAAGGGCCATCTATCTGCACACGCCAGAGTAAGGGGACATCTCCCAAGGCAAGAAGGAGAGGCCATGATGTGAGCAGAGCCAAAGACCAGCCTTTCTCCCTCACACTTTGGAAAGTCTTCCGTCTCATCACACTAACTTTTAACCTTGCATATCATTGTTGCAGATTGAATTTCCTGATATGATTCAGGTCAGCCCTCCAAGTTGTCCCTTTTTGCACACTTAAGCACAAGTTTTGTTTTGGAATTGCAGTTTGGACTTGAGAGTGGAGAAACAGTGGTGTACCTAGGGGGGGGATGCAGGTGGGGCAAATTCCCCCAGGCACCAGACAGGGAGGGGCAGCAAAATCATCACCTTCCCCACCCTCAGTTGCACCTCCCCATTGTCACTCTGCTCCAGGGGCCGCCCTTTTCCTCCTCCACTTTTTTTTAAGCCAAGGAAGAGGAGGGTGGCTCCCAGCGAGTCTTCTGAGAGCCTCCCTAACCCTCAGAAGGCCTTCCGAGACTGAGGGCACAATCCTAACCAACCTGCCAGTACCTGGGTAAGGACAATGCAGCCCTGAGGTAAGGGAACCAACATTTCCTTATCTTGAGGAGGCCTCTGTGATTTCCTCCCAACTGCAGGATGCAGCACACAGTGGCATTTCTACAGGGATGGCAAAGCTCTAAGTTTTGCAAGAAGCCTTACCTTGCAGTGGAAATCACTCCTCTCCTGCACTGTTTTAGCCAATCCTCACAGGGAACAGCAACATCTTGGCATTGCTTACTGGCTACAGCAGCAAGGGAGAGGAGGGATTTACATGACAGGGTAAGGCTTCTTGCAAAACTTAGAGCTTTGCCATCCCTGTAGAAACGCCTCTGGCAGCACATGCCCCATTGGCACAGCTATGTCAGTGCTGGAAAGTTGGTTAGGATTGCGCCCTGAAAATAATCACTTCCAGTTTTTGGCTGAAAACCAGAAGTGACATTTTCCAGCCTCCAGAAGGCCTTCTGAGAGCTGAGGATGCCACACATAGTCTCTCCAGCCCTCACAATTCCTTTGGTGGGTGGCAGCGGGCACTGAGGGCACCCCGTGCACATGGGGGTGGCCCCCCGGAGGTGTGCTCCCAGGTGCCAGCCCCCCCCCCAGGAATGCTACTGGGGGAAACAATTGTCAAGTGACTAACAAAGGTGTAAGTATAAGGCAATTTTCTACGTTAGAAAGAGAGTCAGAAAAGAGTTACTGAACAAGCTGGAAGGCTGAAATTCAGGTGAATCATCTGGGCATGCAGACTTCACCCAGCGTGATGGTTCTGCTAAGGCTTAGTGTCAGAACTTCCTGTAGCAATTTCCATCCATTTGGCACTTTCCAGCTTCCATCATGTTATACAAACCTGAACTATTCTTTACCCCAATGCCTTTTTAAAATCACACAAAGCCATGCCATCCTGTTCCCATTCTCAGATAGAGACCCAATTGTGGGACACTTGACCCAAGCTTAGCCAACTTTCTAGCATCTATGTAGATGCAACAAACATTCCCTTACCTTGAGGAGGCCTCCCCCACTGCAGGATGCAGCACGCACCCCATTGGCACAGCTGTGTCAGCACTGGAAAGTTGGATAGGATTATGCCCTCATTCTCCTTCACAGAGCCAACCCAATTGTATGTTGGTGCCTGAGATAGAATGGATTATTCTACCTCAGGCACAATTCACTGTGTGAACCTCTTTGAAAGGAATGGGAATTGGGCAAGAGCTTGATGGTAAGTTCAGCCTTGTTGGTGTAGCATCAAAATTGAAATTGAGGAAATATTTCAATTCTTTGTCCAGAAGAACCCAGAATTGTACTCCACAGGCCTGATATTTCTCAGAGCACAATCCAAAACTGGAGTTAGGCCGGCATAAGCTAAGCCAGCAAAGTTTGGCCAGCACAAGGGCCACCATAAAGCGTGTTCGGACCACTCTCGGAGTCAGGGAAGATGGCTCACGTCAGTGTGCTGATCTTTCTGACTCCGAGAGTGGTCCAAACATACGCTACGGTGCCCCTTGTGTTGGCCAAACTTTGCTGGCTTAGCTCATGCCAGCCTAACTCAGTTTAGGATTGTGCCCTCATTCTACTAATGTTAACAGCACCCAAAATCTGTCACTTGAAATGGCCACCTCATCTGGATTCATGGTAAGGCTCCCTCTGCTTCTACTCCTGAATGCTTCATCATCATAAGCTAGGAAGGTGTAGCTCACTAAGCTTGCCCCCTCTTTCTGTCTGGAAGGGCTGTGGCTCAGTGGTAGAGTGTATGCAAAAAATCCCATGTCCAGCCCTGTAGAACTCCAGGGCAGGTAGAGAAAGCTTCCTTGATCCCGTGGAGAGCAGCTTCTGGTCTGTGCTGCCAGTACTGATCTATAGCTGATCTGGCCAATGGTCTGATTCAGTATAAGGGAGCCTCTTATGGCTCTTCTCCAGCAGCCAAGATGTGGCCCGTTGCCTCATAATAAGTGAACATGTCACTTACAGTATACTCCTAACCAGCTCCGGGGTCAGGGCAATGCAGCTCCCAGGTGAGGGAACAAACATTCCCTTACCGTGAGGAAGCCTTCATGACTACGGTTCCACTGCAGAATGCAGAACATGCCCAGCGGTGTTATGCAGCCAGAACGCTGGGCGGGACATCCGGGTGATCGACAGCCCACCTGTCGCGTTCCGGAGCGTTACGCCATTTGCGTAACCAATTACACCGCTTGCATACGTTACGCAAACGGCGTAACGCTCCAGAACGCGACGGGCGGGCTGTCGATCACCTGGATGTCCCGCCCAGCGTTCCGGCTGCATAACACCGCTGAACATGCCCCATTGGCAAAGCTATGTTAGTATTGGAAAGATGGTGATATGAGGATTGCGCTCTTCGGGCCCAATCCTATTCAACTTTCCAACACTGATGTAGCCGCAAGGTGGAGCCCCAAGGTAAGGGAACAAATGTCCCCTTACTTAGATGAAGCCTCCATTACTGCCTCCCCACCACCGGATGCTGCACATGCCCTGTTGGCATGGCTGCATCGGTGCTGGAAAGCTGGATAGGATTGGGGCCATAATCTCTTGCACAATGAATGACAGCTTTTGCAGGATTTCACTGTTGTGCCATTGCCCACTGTGCATTAGCATGGGCCAGTCTATGCTCTCCCAATCTTCCTTCTGTTTCCTCTTTTAAGATGCCATAAATCTAGTTAATAGTTACATCCGGTGCAGAAAAATCAAAATGTCACATCAGTAGAGACGGTTCAATTGAAGGCATATTGATTGTCACAGAGAATATTCTCACTTTATTCACCTACTTAGTTTCTTCCCCTAGGCACATATGAATTCATCAAATATTGTCACAGCACATAACACTTGTTCCTTGGTGTTGATGTAACAGCTCGAGATTTGTACTGGTTTCTTTGGTCACGTAGGCACTTTGGAAAGGCACGATGTCTTCAGAAAATGAACTTGTTGGAACTCTAGTTCCAGCACTCAGAGCACGATCCTAACCTGGAGGTAGGCCGGCACAGTTAGGCCAGGAAGGTTTGGCCCGCACAAGGACACCGTAAAATATGTTTGGACAACTCTTGGAGTCAGGGAGGCCAGGACACAGACGTGCTCCATCCTCCCTGACACAGAGAGTGGTCCAAACATGCTTTACAGTGGCCCTTGTGCCAGCCAAACTTTGCTGGCCTAACTGTGCAAGCCTAACTCCAGGTTAGGTACCTCTTTTCATCCCTTGAGTCAAAGAGGTTTTAAAAAAAATCAGAATCGGGGGGGGGGGGAATCGCAAACTGGCGTAAGGAAAATGTTTTTCCTTCCCAGTAGGTTAGCAAAATTCTCCGTGACAGTATGGAGCTTAGGACAGAGCCAAAATGAATAATTGAGATTCACCTGAATAGTCACCAAAAGTGCTGTAATTGAGGATTTAAAACCCAATAACAGCCGCCGGGACTAGTGTTCCAGCACTAAGGTCCTTTAAAGGTAAAGGTTTCCCCATGATCGAATGGTCTAGTCGTGACCGACTGAAGAGGGCAGTGTTCATCTCCGTTTCTATGCCTGTAGAGACGGCATTTATCCGAGCACAAGCTTCCCTGATCATGTGGCCATCATGACAATATGCCGTAGCACACAGAACACTGTTACCTTCCCAACGAACTGGTACCTATTTATCTACTCACATTTTGAGGTGCTTTCGAACTGCTAGGTTGGCAGGAACTGGGACAAGCAACGGGAGCTCACTCCATTGTGTGGTCTCAAACTGCCAACCTTCCGGTCAGAAAGCCCAGCAGCAGTGGTTTAACGCACAGCGCCCCCTCGTCCTTTACAGCAGCACAAAAGCCAGGCTGCTGTTGCAGGCCTCTGGGTTACTGCCATAAATGGCGAAAGGCACAGCAAATGTGATGGTGGTGGTGCCAGGAGGCTCCGCAGGCAACAATACGCTGGCAGCAGGGACAGGTTGTAAGTGTGTAGGGGGTGGATATCAATTTTGCTAGCCCATCTCAGTAGAGCCCCCTGTACCAAGGAAGCTTAACCCAGGATAATCCTAACTATCTTACAATTGCCCAAGGGAGACCTCCTAGACTCCACCCCCCGCAGAAAGCAGCAGTAGTTATTTCAGCGCTGCTGCATGGCGGAGCGGAGAAGAATAGGATTGGGCTGTGAGTGAGTAAACCATGACTAAAATGAGCAGTGCTGGGGCATGTCCATCATGGCGGCCATCCTTTTCCACCTGGCAGGTTTTACTCCCATCCCAGATGTGCTCTTGAGCGGGGTGGGAAAGGAGCTGTGTGTGCTTAAGAATATTTTCTTGTTGATGGGTTACAGATGCCCAGCAATGAGCCCTCGCTTCTGGGGCCACGTCTGGCCTCAATTATTTATTTATTAAATTTGTATCTCGCCCTTCCTCCAAGTGGTTCAGTGCAGCATATATGACTCTCCCTGTCCCGATGGTCTCGTAACCAGGTAGGCTAGACTGAGAGACAGTGACTGGCCCATGGTCATGTCTGAGAAAGGATCTGAACCCAAATCTTCATGCTTCCTGCTCCCATTTCAACACTCTGACCACACCTGATTAAGGGCTTGATCCTATCCAACTTTCCAGTGCCAGTGCAGCAGCAATGCCGCTCCGAGGTAAGGAAGTAAATGTTCTCCTACCTGGAGGAGGCCTTTGTGACTCACCACAGGGGGCACCACACAGTCCTTTGGCACAGCTGCATCAGCACTAGAAAGTTGGATAGGATTGGGCCCTAAATCTTGACCCGCAGTACTGAGGGGATGCCCCAGTATCCACTGGGATTCCATTCAGGACCCCACTGTGAATACCTGAAACCGTGGATACTGGGGATGCCTTTTTAAAGATAGGGGAACATCCGTGGTTTTGCTGCAACAAGGTAAGAAAAGGAAATGTTCCTTTTAATGTTCCCCTATCTTTTTAATAGGTGTCCCAGTATCCATGGTATCTGTGGATAACTGAAACCGTGGATACCAAATCAGTGGATACTGGGACACATTTATACTAATGGTTGCTTGTGCAGCCTTACCAATGTTCTACCCAACCATCAGCTTTATAATTCTCTAAAATATCAGAACAGTTTGTTGTGGTCATATTATGCAAACCTGTCTGGAATCCAGGACATATTATTACAATACTTTTATCTGATCCTCATTTTAATATATCTCATTGCTTTTCCTTTGGTCTTTGTGCTCTGCACCCTTTGACAAAACAACAATAAAAAGAAATCCATTAAAAAAATCCCACAGCAAACAACCGTCTCTCTTTTAAAGCAAGAGAATTAAATCCCTGCTCTAATTTTACCTACTTGCAATATCCGTTGATTTGACAGTATTTTCATATTGCCAGTTGTGGGAGCTATGTTTGTAGCTGGCATAGATCAATTTTTGTTAAATTGATGTTAAAACTACCTCTGGTTTTAAGGCATAAGCAAGTATTAACTGAGCAGCTTTTATAGACATCACATTAACTTCATTTATGATTTATTTGATTTTTTTTCCCCCACATACCTTTTAAAACATCGTTTATTTTATTTGGTTTAAACTTTTTTGTTTGTCTTCTAAGCCAACATCTAACCACTTTAATGAGACAGACTCTGTGCTATTTAAATTAACCATACAGGTTATGGGCATTAGTTTTAAATGAACTAGTGCATTTCAGCACACTAAGGCATTTTTGTGTGGGCAGGAGAGATTTCAACCATGACAGCTGTCAGCTGTCTATGGTTCTCTCCATCAACCAAGTAGCTCTTTATCCTTCAGAAAGGCAGGTCCTCTGAGCATTCTGGATAAAGGATCTTATATTGCATTTCATGTAGCAGCTCCTGAGGACTAACAATAATGTGAATACACTTTTAAATACTGCCCTGTTGTTTAAACATGCGCTATCAAATCACAATTAGGCCAGAACTTGTCATTGGTTTTCTTAACCCATTCTGTGCAAGACTGATTTTTCTGCAATACCAACATCTCAAAACATACTTCAGCTTGTGATTTAGTCACAGGCTCACAGATAAATCCAATGTTGGGTGTGTGGAAAACATGTGTAAATTAAAAGGTCTTGCTGTGCCTCTCTTCTTGGGATATGTGATCAAGCAGGATTGCTACTTATGATTAGGGTTACCACCAGATTCAAAGCGCAATCCTATACCCCCGTTGCGCCAGCGCTAAGCTCTTGCGCCGGCCGAACGCTGTCGCAAATGTGCCGTCAAGTGCATTCGTCAGCAGCGCCGGCCTTGCACCAGTCAAGCATCGGCGTTGCTTGGTCGGCACAGGGCCTCCACAAGGGCGTTTCAGAGGCGTTTCAGGGGCGTAACTGGGCGGCGCAGTGGGCGGAGACAGGGGTTGTGATGCAAGACGGCCATAGTGCCATATCCTAAAGCCCAGCCCTGGCCAGAGAGGCCCCGATTTGGGCTGCTCCTGTCCACGTTCCTCTGCGCCTGCAAAACAGCAGGCGCAGATCCGAGCAGGCCCATAGGGGCGACCGGGGCTTATGCGGGTGCAAGCGGAAAACCTCCCCTTATCCTGCATGTTGCTGCTGCTGCCTCCTAATGGGCTTTAGGATACAGCCCTGTTATGTTGGCCTTATTATGTTGGCCTTACTTAGGATTGCGCTGCCCAACTGGGACAGAGTGCCTGTACCTTTAACCATTGTATAATAGAGGGAATTTGGGCAGGTGCAGCTTTTGAAATCCTTCCATGATGAGCTGCACCTGCCCAAATTCCCTCTTCTGTACAACGGTTAAAGGAATAGGCACTCTGTCCCAGTTTGAATCTGGTAACCCTATCTATGATCCCCTGAAGTGATAGAAGGGAGCCCTGGTGCTGATGCCTCCCTTCCTTTACATGGACCTGCTCCTATACCAGGGCCTGATGGACAAAAACAGGCAAATACAATCCTCCCAGTTAAGTGAAGAATTTCCCCCAATCCTATCTAGTAGCATGTGGCCAAAGATCCAGGGGCACTAGGGCAAAGCCCTGGCTGAATTCAACCAACAACAGACAAGTGAAGAGTTAAAATATAAAAATATTTTATTAAAACACCAAAGAAGGGAGTGAGACTGAAAAATACAATGGAAAAAAGGCTAGAATAAGCCGACTTGGAAAATGGCTTCGGCATTGGAAGTAACCAGGTGTGGATCTGAGCAAAACTACAAGCAGACAAACTGAAAAACAAAATAGTTCCCTAGTGCATTTTAGATGGGGTGACCAGATTCAATGTAGAACAGAGTGCCTATACCTTTAATCAGTGGCTCCCAAACTGTGGGTCGGGACGCACCAGTGCGTCTCACGCCAATTTCAGGTGGGTGACAAAGCACCTAAGATAGCTATATTGAAAATATGGGGAGATGGAATGCTGGAAAAAGGGAGAGCTGTGTGGTTGTTTTGCTTGTGTCAAGGTTGTAAATTGGCTCTTTTTCTTTCTGATTCACTTTGCTATTGGAAAATGGCTGAGGAATAACCCAACTTATTGCTGCATTCTCAGGAGAGCAGCAGGCTCTGGCATCACAATGACGGCATGTTCTGCCAAATTCCCTGCTGGGCCTCCCCAAGGGCCCTGATGCCCACACTATGCTAACTAGTTTCCCCTCCAGAGCAGCCTCAGAGATAGGCAAGAGGGAGGGGGTTCCTTCACCTACTGGTTCTCCTCTCTTCCAGCAGCCTTGCTTGGATTCACCGGCTGGCCAGCCTCCTCCAGACTGTCCTCATCCACAACTGCCTCTTCCACTCAGTGGCTCCAGGGGCATGGCAGCCATACAACAACTCTCCAACCAAGGCACCACAGGAACCCACTCACAGTTCCAATAACCAAGTATCCAGTCAGTCCATCCAACTGTCCTTCAGTCAGTCAGTCAGTCAGTCAGTCAGTCCATCCAGCAATCCGTCCGTCAGTCAGTCAGTCCACTGCCACTGCCTTCCTACACCTGCCTGGTCCTACACGTGCCCGGTGCCCCCTTACTGCAGCTCCTGCCTCCAACTTTATACTGAAGCAGGCCAATCAGTGTCTGTTGCTAGGCAGGCTTTAATTCATCAGCCACACCCATCTGCACCTGTGCTAATCACCCTTCCTAGCCAGGGCCCTCATCAGCCTGCAGCTGTGTTCCTGCCGCAGGCAAAGACATTGGGGGGTTAACCCTGTAATCCCTGGCTTATTTGGACAAGGGGCCACTGCTGATATCATTCCCTATCTCTTTGGGGTATCTCCTGCCTTTTCCAATACACAGCATTTCTGGCCATGACATCACTTCCGGTGGGTCCCAGACAGATTGTCATTCTAAAAAGTGGATCTTGGTGCTAAAAAGTTTGAGAACCATTGCCTTTAGCCATTGTATATAAGAGGGAATTTTGACAGGTGCAGGTTTTTAAACCCTTACATGTTGAGCTGCACCTGCCCTAATTCCCTCTTTTATAAAGTGGTGAAAGGTATAGGTCTCTGTCCTCCATTGGATCTGGTCACTCTGGTTTAGACTAGAGCACTGGTTCTTACTTAGGGCCTCAGAACACCAATATACCCTTCATATACCTTTATATGATCTTCAATAAGGTGGATGGAAGTGGCCATGCTCAGATTCACTGTGAGGCAAGGTCAAGATTTTCACTCAAAATTGGAACATTTGCTCATCTTTTTTATTAATTTTTTTAGCATGCTTTGAATATGAAATTTCAGAAACTGCTAATGCCCACCATTGTACGTTATATATCAAATGTGTTCACATCCTAATACCATTTCATGTTATCATAAGGTGACCAACCGTCCTCCTTTAGGGAGGACAGTCCTCCTTTTGTAAGTTCTGTCCTCCCTTGAAAAGTGTCCTCCTTCATGTCCTCCTTTTTGATATTTGAAGACTAATCTGTAAATCTCCGTATTCGATCAATGCCAATCCGATCCGTTGCGTGTGATGTGACGTATTTGTATTCGACATGACGATTTGTCAAGGCTCAGTGTAAAGAGCAAATAAGAAAAAGCTAGGCCCTGGCTTGACTTTATTTTGAAAGAATTGTAACACAAGCAGGATTGAGAGAGCTTATTTCATTGGTTGTTTGCAAAAGGTGTGAAGTTATAGCTGGGGTCAGGAATGCAAGCTATTCAGAAAGGTTACATGTAGCTAGTGCTGAAAACAGGAGATGGCCCCTTTACCCTGATAGGCTAATTGATTGAGCCTGAGGAGTGTGGCCGCACAACCACCATCAAGACCTTCCAAACTGCAAGACTCCTCCAGATCATCCTCCAGGAAGATCATCAGACCTGATAAAGCTTGCAAACCTGCAGACTTCCCTTTGCAAGACTGGAATTGCTGTCTGAGGAACAAGGTGAACAACTAGGGCCTAGTCAGTGATAGGAGCCTAGTTTTCTTTGTTTTATAAGGTATCTCTGTTAGTTCTAGTATGCTTTCTTAGTTGTTTATCAATACATTACAATTAAATTTACTAGAAGCTTTGGTTGTCTTTGGAACCAGAGAAGATTCAGTGGCTAAAGTGGCACGCTTACCAAATTTTAAGTTACTCATTGGAAAAAGTCCCTGTAGTTGCGACTTGTTTAGCCTGGGGAATTTTAAGGTTGAGGAAGTATTCTTAACTTTGGGCCCAGACTAGTAGCAGTGGTTGTGAGCCTTGTTGTGCTTAAGGTCCACGCTGCTGAAAAAATCACAGACTCATAGGGGCGCGGAACTGATTAGAGGGCATATGAGCCTGTGATTTACACTTGTATTGGTACAGTGCGGCGAGATGCCATTATGAGATGCATGCGCTCCGCACGGGAGACCTTGAGAGAGCGTGCCGCGCGCAAGTGGCTTTGTTTACTCTCTCCACCCTCTTCAGAATGCCATCGGGCGCCATTGGCGAAGGGTGCCCTGCCTTTGGTTGGGTCACGTGTCCCCCTCCAGACTACCCAGTTGACAATGGGTTGTGTTGAACACACAAGTTGGGTGTGTTCCCAGGTCCCTGGGGCACCTGGTGGGCCGCTGTGAGATACAGGAAGCTGGACTAGATGGGCCTTTGGCCTGATCCAGCAGGGCTCTTCTTATGTTCTTATGTACTTCTTACCGAAACATGACACGGCACATACACAAGCAGTAGACTCACGGTAATTATTTCTTTCTTTCAGTGAATATTCAATCATACACAGGTAAGCAGAATTCACGTTTTAGTAATTCATTATCTATTTAAAAATTTCCAAATATGTATAATTTTATTTACAAGTTTATACAACCCTGTTGGCATGTAAGCATAATTACATATAAAATGTTACAAATGTTTTTATTATGCATTTATCATATTATAGTGTATTATTGTTGCAATGAATAAAATGTTTCTTTTATTTACGATATTTTTTTCTTCAATTTATTTGTGTCCTCCTTTTCACTGTAAAAAAGTTGGTCACCTTAGTTATCAGTCTACTTTAATGCTACAAAAATGCCATTACATGTCAACTATCAAATACAATGGGACCTCGGTATCTTCAGGGGGTTCATTCTGGAATCCCGCACAGGTACCAAAATCCACAGATACAGGGTCCCAGTTTAAATATATATATTAAAAAAAAAAACCCAAAAGCAGCATTCCTACCTTCACATGGCCAAACCACACTGTTTTCAAGCCTATCAGGGCTAAAAAAAAAGACCCTCTAAAGACCCACTTCCAGGCCACGCCGAGGTTCTTTGCTCCTTCCAGGTTCGCCCCAGAATGCATTGCAATGCAGCGGTTGGTTACCTGGAGAATATTTGATATCAAAATTTGCAAAGAAGGATTAGGAGGTTTTCTGGAAGCAAATTCAACCCTGTAGTTGTGCTTCAAAAATATTCTATGTGGCATTATAATCTCATGTTATTCCAAAAAAAAAAACAACCCTTTAGTTTTGGTATTACTTTGCTACAAAAAAGGGAAGTTCATGTCTGATTAAGGCAGCTGATTGCCTCATGCATTTGGATAGCCGGTAATGGAAAAGCGGGGGGGGGGGTGTCTAGGCATCTGTATTAAGCACAGTTATAAGCAGAAGACTTTTTTTTCCTGAAGCAAACCACCAACTCCCACTAGATTGCTGTTGAGAATAAAATAGGAGCAGATGCAGAACGTTTCAAAGGAAAAAATAATATGTTCACAAACGTGTACATCTCTGTTGGCTGTACAGATCCTGAAATTTGAAGCAGGAAACAGTGACAGTTTTACTATTTGCTTGGGGAGGGGGGCAAATGCCCTCAGGCAGTGTGTCAGTGGAGCCTGAGGGGCAGCGGCCTGCCACTGAGCCACTATCTCCACCGCCACCCTCACCACCCTCCCTCAAGCCCTCTTGAAGGCCAGGCAGGCCGCACACAATCCCCTGCTGGCCTCTGAAAGTGTTCTAACACCTCCAGAGGGCTGCTAGTCAGTACTTCTGGAAAGATCTTCTGAAGGCATTAGAACACTTTTGGAAGCCAGTGGGGTGATGTGTGAGGTTCCGGAATGCCAGGTAGGTGGGGGCGGCAGTCTGAGGTCCTGGCCCTGGGTGGAGAATGGGCCAGGAGCCTGCCTGCTAGGAAATAGTAAGCTGGTGCGACAGTAAACCCTTTATGCTGGCGGGAAATGTGCCTCATGGCACTTTCACTACACTGGCACCAGGGATAAAGGCTTACTGCTGGCGCTATCATCAGTAGGGTTGGGCCCTGAGGCTTTTAAGCAAGTAATCAACTTGAATACATGGACCAGGGGAGGCATGCCTGACCCCACCCACACACCCCACACACTGAACACGGAATTTTCATGTGAATGGGGCTTGTTTCATGGATTGCTCAGCGCGCATTGGTGTCTGGCTGCTAAAGTGGAAGAAGTGGTGCAACAGGCTGGCCTTTAAAAATGCTTGGCATTAATAGGCAGGTTGGTATTCTTTCTCCAGATCAAAATTTGAACTAAATCATGTCTGACTTTTCCTGACTTGCCTGTGCACTTAACAGCTCCCAGGAGTGGCCCACTCAGTTGAGGAATGTCGTACTGGAAGAAAGGACTCCTAGAACTCTGCAAATTAGTCTCCATCCGCAGGAATTCTGCTTCTGCAAAACACACCATGCCCACAAAGTGTGCTTAAAAATAGGGGGGAAAGTGTGATTAATTACATTCTAGTGCAAAGATGCCCTTTTCTCCTTCATGCATATAAGCCTTGAATTTCTGGCATTTGCTACTCCTCTGGGAAATGTAAAGAGAGGTGCCACTCTATTTTTGATCTGTTGGTTGAAATGTCATGTCATGACACCGGTTGTGGGTCCATCATATCATTAACGGCACCCTGCCTCAACCAGGACCTGGGCTACCTTTTTTAAAGTGACAGTGTGCTTGCTGAACATCGCTGTGGTCATAAAGCAAAGCCATCACTTGCGACCTCAGTAAAGGAGGCCTTTGACTTTTACAAGGGAGGAGAAATGAGTTTTCTGTGGCCTTTTAAGAGCGAGCCCCGAATACTGTGTGCACTGAACTCCAATGCATTGGCAAGGCCCTTCACTGACAGGCCTGGGTATTTGGGCTTATTGAATTTTTTTTGCACAGCTTCTGATTTACAATTCATAACCTGGATTATATTGCAAATTCAGCCCTGCTGGGGTCGGTGTGTAATTTAGATCGAGGAAATATTTGCAGAGCTTTCAATTCCCTTGACATCTGAACGAGTGAAATGGATTCCTTCCCTGGAGCATTGATGCCAACCATAAAAAAACAGGGGTGGGGGCTGGGGGATTCTAGAGAGACTTAAACACTGCACTGGAAGGGGGTATTGATATTCATAAAGGAAAAAATCCCATAATAGCCAGAATCTCATATAGGGAACACTCTGCATGTTTGTCCTCGGGCCACATGGTGAGGCCTGAGAAATATATATGGTATACTGTATATATGTGCATGAATAGCTTGATGTGCAAGTGTTTAAAAAAAGATTTCCTCCCCTGAAATGTGACCTTTTCTATTATATCTACACTACATGTATAACTTATATGCATTCTATAAAGGGTTTCATGAATGTGTATGCACGATGATCCCTAAGGGCAATGTACCTTCAAACTGGCAGCTGCAGGAATTTTGTGTGTGATTCCATACAGTTTTGGAATTGTATGTCCTGAAAGACCCAGTGCTGTAAAGTTTACATTTGGGAGTGTAGTTACCTGGAGGGAGGAACCTGGTTGCCAACTTGTTTTCTGGCCAAGGCTGTCTTTAAAGCACTGCCTGTGCATGCTGGGGAAAGGATCACCTGCTGAATATTTGCTTGCCATGTAGCTGTTACAGCCATAGGGATGTGCCAGAAAGTTTGACAACTATAGAAAGACTCACAAGTACCTTGTTAGTTAAGAGCTGTTGAGGCAGACAATCAATCAATAGTATTTCAATAGTATTTATATACCACTTTCAACACAAAGTTCACAAAGTGGTTTACAGGCAAATAGTAATCATAAAGGTAAATAGTTCCCTGTCCCAAAAGGGCTCACAATATTTTTATATTTTATTTTATGATCAACTAGGCTTGTTGTTTTTAAATTGTATTGTTTTGTTTTAATTTTGTTTTATTGTATTGTTTTAATATTGTTTTTAAATTGTTTTTAATGTTAACTTTTATATTGTATTTTTATATTGTAATGCCGCCTTGGGTGCCTCCGGGCAAAAAGGCGGGATAGAAATCTAATTAATAATAATAATAATAATAATAATAATAATAATAATAATAATAATATAGAGAAATGCAGAACCCCACCAGCAACAGCCACTAGAAAAGACACTGCGCTGGGGTGAAGAGGGACAATTACCCCCTGCTAAACAAAAGAGGAATGCCACTTGAAAAAATGCCTCTTCCCCAGTTAACAGGGTTTAGCTTGAACACCCCCTCTACTTTTGTATGCTAATGAATGGAAAAAACAAACCCAGCTTTTTACCCACTCTCTTCTTTTCACTGGCTCTGTTATTCAGCCCTTTTCTCCATCTGCTGTGTAGCACACTTGGAATCCTTTTTGTAACAACAGATAAAGTAGTAGCATAGAAGACAGAATTTAGGGGTAACATAGGCAAGAGAAACTGCAACTGCCTCACTGCCCTATTCAGCTGAAAAAGGGGGGTCTCCAGAAAAAGGGGAATTATGTGTGCAGCTTCTTGTTGCTCTTCCCCCTCCCTCCATTCCCCTTCTTTTTGGTATAATCTCTTAAATTATAAACGATTGCAGCAGGCACTTTTTCCTCCTAAATGTTTGCGTAGTGCTAAGTGCTTAATGACAAAAACAAACCTTAAATGCAAAAGTATGCATTCTAGGGTTTACAAAAATGGATGTTTTAACTTTTGTACTGTCTTTGACAAAGAGTCTTTTTTTTTCCCCAGGAAAGAAATCTAAACAAATTCAGTAGATTCACTAAACTGTTTGTCTTTCAGCAGGCTTACATGTCCATTAAAAAAGGAAGGTGGCATTGTCAGCTTGATAGCACAGCTTGCAGGAGAAGAGAGGAGACCTGGATTCAATCCGTCCCCCCTTGCCCCCCCCCCGTAACTGGAACTATGGCAGCTGGCAGCATCACTCAGCACTGAGTGCAGACTCTCAGTTCAACCAGAGGAATAGTGCATGCAGCCCTGAGTTGTCTAGCGAAAGTAGCTAGGTCTTCTTGGTGGTTGTACACCAGCTGTAAAACTTTGCCATGGGTAGAAGTTCAGGTTTTTAGGGGGGGGCAGATTTCAGGGTTTGCTGAAGTTAAAAGTGCAGAAAGCGGTGTTATATGTTTTTATAAACTATAAGCACATTTTTATAAACTATAATTATAAATTATAATCACTTTAAAAGTGTACAAGGTAGGTGATATAGGTGGTATAGTAGTAGTGTCAGCAGATGCAGAGCGCAATCATAACCTGCAGCTAGGCCGGCACAGTTAGGCCAGCAAAGTTGGGCTGGCACCAGGGCCACTGTAAAGCGCATTTAAACCACTCTCGGAGTCAGGGAAGATGGTGCACGTCTGTGTGCTGGCCTCTCTGACTCTGAGGGCACAATCCTGCCCTCTCCCCGCCTTCTCCCAGCCCACAATCCCCCTCCTGCCGCCAATCCCGCTTCTGCCTCTGCACGGAACCTCCCTCGCGCTGGCTTCAGTCGATGCAAGAAGGACTGAGTGCAGGCACAGCGGCAGCAGTCCTGTTGCTCGAGTGCTGACTTGGGGGTGCAGATCGGTGCCCCCGCGTCGGCATTCCGCCCCTTGCATCGACGCTATGACGTAGCGTCAACGCAAGGAGTGCAATAGAATTGCGCTGTGTGAGTGGTCCACACATACTCTACGGTGTCCTTTGTGCTGGCCAAAGTTTGCTGGCCTTACTCTGCCAGCCTAAATCCAGGTTAGGATTGTGCCCACAGTCACATGCACATAAGAGGTGTTAAATAATATGTAGAGCTGTTAGAGAAGGATTTAATTTTTTTTGCAAATTTTGTGGTTTTGTTCTTTACAAAAATGAGAACTGCAGAAAGTAAAGTTATGTGTTTTTATTTCATTATAACAAAACAAAAATCCACCTCTAGCCATGGCAGACTCAGCTGGCTTCCATTTTGCACCTTTAGATAAACAATAGTAGAAAATACTTATACTGTATTTAGACATCCTTTTAAGAAGAACGTTCTCCGTTCTATTAATTATGACTGCTGCTGTTTATTCTTGACTTTCATTTTTATGGCTATTGTTTTATTGATCATTGATTTATGATAGCGTAGCTGCCTTGAGGGTCCTATTTCAGTGATGGGAAGCTGTGATGTAAATATTTTAATAAATACAAATAAACAGCTACATCCAGAAGATGTTGGCATAGGGGACGGGACGACTGAGACAGATTGCTCTTGAGAGACTGGAACATAAAGTCAAATTCATTTTATCTATTCTCTCAAATGCTACTGCAGCAGTTGGGTGGTTTCTCCTTGCTAATACGGGCGTCACCTAACTCCTCAAAAAGACATCTCTGTTGCCAGGGTGCAGAAGGGATAGCAACAGATGACTTGGTGGAGTGCAGTGCAGTTTAGTTAATACAGGATCAGCATCTGTACAGGGCTTCTGAAGAGGCTTTTTCACGCAGACCTATAACCCCAGCAATGATGAAATGATGATTGTCCAGCTTTTTTCATCTTATTAAAAGAGCATCACAGGCAGGTCTGCGAGGAAGACAGAGGTCTGACCTTTGACGTGAACATCACAGTGGAACAAATCACACATGTACACTCTCATCTTGGATTTGTGTTACTGTCATATTCAGTACTGACTGTCAGACAAACGTGGCAAAATATGGCTAGGCCTCTGTGCAGAATTAAACAGAGCAGAAAACATGGAGGTCAGCCTGCACTGATTAGGCATAAATAACCTCAGTGTAGTAGTTACCTTTAGCACCACTTGCACTGATATTCCTCCACTCCCATCCCTTCAAACCCCTTCTGCACTAGCTCTTCCCAAACTTCACCTTATCTATAATGTTCCTTGCAAACCTTGCATATTACTTCTTAAATGCATTTTTCCCATCATGTTACTGGCTGCTGATCTTTACTTGAGTTCTAACAAAAAGGTTCTGCATATTTATGAAGGCTAAACATACACAGAAACTGTTTGCAGAAATGGTCTTGATCCACCTTCCTGTGTCTGGATCTTCCTGGATCTGAGTAATCCCAGCACTGAGTAATCCCAGCAGGGCAGAGGGTTTACCCCTAGGCAAAGGAACAAATCTTCCCTTATCCAAAGGAGATCTTTCCCACCCACCCACCCCAGAATGCAGCTTGCGCTCCAGTGGCACGGTCCATTAGCCGGGTGGGGGGAGAGATGACTTTGTTAGGATCGGGCTGTCAGCCACAAATCAGGAAGGCCTTGGTTCAGGTCTCACTTCTGCCAAGCCACTCAATCTCACTCAGACAAGCCAGCCTTAGCGTTATACTCTGGCTCTCTTGCCCATCTGTAATGTGTGTGTGTGTATGGGAGAGTGGGAGGTTGATAACACTTATCCCCATCACAGGGATGTTATAAAGATTGCAACAAGAAAATGTGAACGAATTGTTTGGAACACTTGAAAGCCCTATACTACATAAATGCCAAGTGTTTTTTTTTATATGTTAAACATTAAGCTCCACTTGCTCTGCATTCTCTTATTTGATGAATGCACAAACAAGATACACCTATATTATATTCCTTATCAGCTGTTGGCAGACAATGGTCTGGAGGTACAGTGCTGTACATACCACAGGATCAAAGCACGATGAGTCACTCTTTCTTTCAACACTCATGTTCCTGTAGAGCTAATCTCTGCCAGCTTAGTCTGATATAGCCACGAGTGGAAGGCCACAATATTATTTCCATCCAAACAAATACAGATGTATCCACTGATTCGGTACCCACAGTTTCAGTTATCCACAGATACCAAGGATACTGGGATGCCTGTTAGGAAGATAGTGGAACATTTAATTAAGCTTATTGCAGCAAAACCACCTAGCTTTAAAAAGGCGTCTCCAGTATCCACAGTTTCAGGTATCCACGGTGGGGTCTGGAACGGAACCCCAACACATACCAGGGCATGCCTGTACAATAAGCATAAGGCAATCAAGCAGAAAAATATGTGCCACTGATTTTCTTAACACCTCCCTTTGTTTCTGATTTCCCAAACAGCTTGGGGCACCTTGTGTTTATCAGCCTTGATCCCTCGTCTTTCAAGTACAGAATCCTAATTGCCGGGGTTTCATTGCGCTCTCTCTCTCTCTCTCTCTCTCTCTCTCTCATGCCTGACTTAAAATGATTTTTTGAGGCAGCTGGTGTCAAGGGAGTACAGCTGCTGCTAACTTATCCAAATGATTTATCTTAAGATTCATACAGAATTCATTGTGTGGGGAGCCTGGGCCTGTTGGCGTTTAATATTCATGTGACTTGGGAAGTTGCGTTAATCACAGGGTCCGATCATTTGTACAGCCACTTAATTGTGCTTATGGAAAGTTGTGTCCAACTGCCTCCTGCTTGTGTTGTCCCCCTGCGCAGTCTGCAGCTCAGTCCTTGTATATATTTTACGACGACGGTATATCCATTTCCCGGAGCAGGGAAGTAACATGGCTGGAGCATGGCTGGCCTGTTTGAAATCCGGAAGAATAAAGCAAGAGTACAGCATACAGCATTGGGTAACATGCCACCGGTTAAAATGCAAGGACCCTGTGGTCGTGTTAATGAAAGGCAGATTACTGTAGTGCAGGGACTGATCCTAGCTTCGTGTGGGCTTGTCTGCACTACAGGCACTGTACGCATGTGGGATAGGAGTTGATTTGAGGTCTCCAGGGTTCTGAAGGGGAAGGGGCTCATATCCCTAAGCACAGTGCTTATTACCATTGCTACTGCTATTCACATGGTTAAAGATGAGAGGCAGCTACACAGAGTCCATCAATAGGAAGATAAGGCAGCTTTCCTTTCAGTTGTGTTTTTTTTTTTTTAATGTAAGGGCGCAATCCTAATCTGCACTGGAACAGACAGGCCAACTGGCCTGCACTGTAGCCATTACAGGTTAGAAGCAGGCCGGGGAGCAACTTGGAGTGTGGGGATTTTTTCCCCCTTTACCCCATGTCATGGGCCAGTCAGCCCTATGGGGCTACTCAGACCTGCGCCTGCAATTTCACAGGCGTAAATCGGAGCAGCCCGTTTAATGCAGGTCAGGCCAGAGATGAGGGTTAGGATCCAGCCTAGGTAGCCCTGCTTGCTCCAGAGTAGCTACAAATGTGCTTTACGACATATTTGCCACACTTGGGAGCCGCACAATGGACTTGCATCAACTCAGGTGTTAGGATTGCTCCGTAAATGCCACATTTTTATTCCACTCTTTCTCCAAGGAGCTCAGAGTGGTGTACATGGTTTGCCCCTCCTTTTGTCCTCACAACAATCCTGTGAGGTAAGTGAAGCGGAGAATGAGTGACTGGCCCAAAGTCACCCTCATGGCTAAGCTTGCTTCGTGGCTCAGCTTCATGAGTCACAGCTTCATGGCTGAGCAGGGATTTGAACCTGGATCTTCCAGGTCAAAGTCCAGCTCCTGAACCACTCAACCATCCTGGCCATTAGCTGTTACAACATGAAAGGGGAGACACAACATGCTCCCCCACCCACAGGTGGCTTGAAAGAGAACTTGATCATAGCGTACACAGTCATTCTACCTTTCCCGCTGGCCAACAGGTTTTGGAGATTTTGGAATTTCTTCAAACCTTGCTAAACTTCTTCCACCTGTTGCCAATAAAAGATGAATCCACTTGGATGATTTCACCTATTTGACACGCATACTTTGTTTTGGGTAAGACGCTAGCCTTAGGCTGAAGTAGCTTCTGAAAGGCTTTGCTGCCCATATTTCTTTTATCCCACTTATGCTCGTGGGGCAGAAGGTGTCTCTAGAATCCCACTTGCGTTCGCTGCTGCTAAAGAAGCAAGGTTATCGCCACACTGACATTTAGCCAATTAGTTTCCTGCTGATACTAAAAACCTATTTGGATGATTTGTTCTTGCACTCTCGTTAAATGTACCTCTGTCACCATTAGTGCCATTAACACATCCTGCCCTCCCTCAGCCTTCTCAGGAGCAAACATCTCAGGATGTATAGATCTTGCCATCCTTTCTTGTAGCTATTCTTGGTCATTAAATACCTTAAATTCCTATTCATCATCTGGGCTGCTCTTCCTCTGAATTGCTTCGTTTCTCCACTTCCTTCTCTAAGCGCAGACCCTACTAGTGTTGTCAAGAGGTCTAGCTGGTGCCGCATAGAGCAGATCTATTACCGTCTGTCTATTACCTCCCATGACTTCATTAGCGGCATCTGCTTTCCTGCCAGGAAGGAAGGCCAGGAGAGGCAGCCCCATGCTGTGTCTATTGACTTGTTAGTTTATCCATGCGTAAGGACGGCTGTGCTGTGATCTGCTCGGCAGCTCGCTCTGCCGTCATTTTCCACTCTGCTGGTCCACTTGTACAAAAGGCAAGGCGAGCCAACAGGCCCCAAAGCCAAATCCTGCCATTGCCTTAGAAACGTGGAACCTCTTCAGAGCTGTGATAGCAGGAGGCCAGCTCAGCAGGCAGAAAGGGTCTCTCTTAGCCCTCTGCTCCTGTGCAGCTGGAGCAAATGGTGAAGGAATGGCCCTTTAGGAGTGACCAACTTTAGCTACAACCTCCTGACCAAGCTTTTGTACCAGGCTTGTTGCAGACCACAGAAGGTCATTTGAAATGTTGACTTCATATGGACAAGCAGATGGCCGAACACAGCCAACAGACCCACGTGTTCCATAACATTTGGAAGGATGTATTAATTAGGGGCTCCTACGGGCACAGCAGTTATATTCATGGATTCACAGCAAGACATCCTCTCTGATAGTCAAGAGGACTTGTTCCCTCTTGCACTTGAGATCACAACTGGGCTTCTTCTTCTTCTTCTTCTTCTTCTTCTTCTTCTTCTTCTTCTTCTTCTTCTCTCTCTCTCTCTCTCTCTCTCTCTCTCTCTCTCTCTCTCTCTCTC
>JAJKFI010000064.1:3411285-3449135 GCA_029204185.1 Lerista edwardsae
GAGGGTGGGATTGACGGTGCTGGTATGTGCTGTATCTATACCCCCTTCTGGGTCTGATCCACCCACATGGATCAACGCGAACGTCTTCTGTTGATTTAGGTTGAACTGGGCTGTGTGACTCTCATAGAGAGACTGATATGGCACTCCTCACCCTTTATGAAATTCCAGTGTCGATCCACACCTGATTATTATTCCATCCTCATGCGGAGGCAGCTGGTTAGGAGGGAGGCAGACAGACAGGCAGTGACAGGTAGCACCAGCAGTCGCTAGAATGGCAGACTGAATCCCAGCAGGAGGCACTGAGAGAGGTATGGAGGAGGCATGAAAGTCGACTGTGTAGGAGCTGTCTTTCTAACTCGCTTCAATCAAAAGAAGCCCTACCAGCTTCTCCGTGGCCAAACCAAGGACAATCATCCACTTCTTCTTGACCTCCACAGCATCTTTCTGCCGGTGATGAAGGAAGAAAACCAACCGACCAGTTGTGTTCCTCATTCATTCTGCAGATTGGTTCCTTATTACTCCTGTTGGAAAACTGCGCTGGAGACACTTCCATATCTGGAGAATCTATACCAATGAAATACCTTTAATGGATTGATTAAGCATCCCTGCAGCTCTGGAAATGAACAATTACCATTTATTGGAGACATGGGAATATATAATGGAAAACAAAATGGTCCATTCCTTGGATTACTAATCCATGTTTGGCAAACGTGTTTGGTTTCTTTCTCCTATCATTTGCTAATGGTGCATCATTGGGTACTAGGCTACCAAATCTCAGCTTAACTATGAAATAGCAGTCCACCTGCAGCCTTCCAACTTAACACCTTGCTTTTTGGGCAATCAGAGATGGAAAGATGGACAGGAGTCAACATGGAATAACAGATGAAGATGAGAATAAGAAATATCTTGAAAGTGCAAGGAACAAAAAGACACAGTGTATGCTCTGGTCCAACGAGGCAGCTACCTCTGGTGTCTTTCCATGAACACTAATCCAGATGCATAGTTCCAAAATTAGACACTGAACCATTTGGGGGGGGGGGTGCCAACATACTCACATATAAGTCCATTTATGCCTGAAAATGGACCCTAAAAACATGGATCAACTTATATATGGGTCAATACAGCTAATAATGCTTCTAACAGCAGCTTGGGGGGGGGGGAGCTGGGCTAAGAAGCAGAAAGCAGGGGGTTAGACAAAAACGGGAGCAGTTTTACTTACCAGTAAGTGTTCCCAGGCATCAACAGACAGCAAGCAAAGGTCCAGTAGCCATTTTCCTTCTCCAAACAGGCAGAGAAGTGAAGCTGTTTATGGGAATTGTAGTCATTATGGCTGCTGCTGCTATGGAGGTATGCTACTATATTTCTCACAAATATGCTACTATATTTCTCACAAAGCCTACAACTCCCAAAAGCACCTTCATCTCTCTTCCTTCTTGTTTGGAGAATAGCTCCATTTCTGTGCTGCCTCAGAAGAAAGTGAAATGGCTATGGGGTTTTTTTGGGTTGGCTTTCTGTTGCTGCTTCAGAACAATTATTGGTAAGTCCTTTTCAAAGAATTTCATAACCCCCCTAAGCTTTACCCTTGACTTATCCACAAGTCATAACAAATTCTATGATTTTAAGCTTAAAACCTGCCCTCTACTTAGCCATTAAATTGACAAATATGCAAGTGTATACTGGGCTTTTAGACAGAATCCAATGCTATCCTTCCCCTCCCCTATTGGTTCAGTTGCACCAAAAAGGAGCATGGGTTAATTAGGAAGTTTTGGAGCTTTCATAAGCCTCACACTCCATAATAGGTCACCTCGGATCTGTGTCAGCTGTGAAGCTAGTACAGGTCCAAGATGAGAAAGTTTTTTGCAAACGAGGAGGTAGGATCCAACGTGTGCCATTGCCCCTGCATCCACCCCCTCCCACAGCCTCCCCACACCGTTCCTCCCCCTCCCTGCCCAATTTTGCCCCCTCCCTGCCCCTGCCTGTGCCAATGTCTTACTTTTTCCAACAGGCCCTGCGAGGTCTGGCGAGGTCCCAGTATTGCTGCTACCTGTTGCGGCACTACTGCGAAAAAAGGCCACTGATAGTGGTAGTGACAGCACAGCAGGCTGTAAATTGTATCTGTAGATCCATTTTAACCTGCAGCAAAGATGGGTGAGTGCATGCTCATGGCTACATCGCACCATTCTTCTAACAAGGGCAGCTGAACACATTAGCTACTTGGCATACTTGTGTGGGCGTACGTAAGACAACAAGCAAGAGGAGCAAAGAAGGTCAGAGGAGAAACTGGTCAGTAGGCACAGAAGTTGAATCCTTTCTCATTACTGGAACCTTTTAAAGAGACCGGCAGTATCACTGGGTTTACGGCATGTGTCAGATCTAATACTTGGAGGGAGCGATAATTGTTTCTTTTTTCACTCTTCACAAAGCTCACAGTTTCACACTGATTAGCCATGTTGCAGTACACTCCCAAACTGACAAGGTTTCTTATTTACAGAGCATTGGATTTTTAAATCAGAATCTTTTTTCCATGTAAGACGGCAGGATAATTGTCCTAATTAGATAGACTTATTTTGATGAGGGGGTTTAAAAATAATAATCAAGTTGTAAGTGACATTGGCTGCACCCTGCCTCTCCTTACAGAACTGTCAATGTAACTTAATCTGAAAATTATGCGTAAGGAAGGAGAGAAATTAACATAATATTCCCTTGCAGAACTACAACAAATTGGACTCCATTTTGTGCATTATAGCAATGTTGCAAACAAGCTGCAGGTGGGTAGAAAACCAGCCAGAGCTTCAGTATGCTTCAGGTTTGTATTCTGGGTGCCTGCAGTTGATTGTTGCTGCCCAAGTTTGCATTCTAGTGCTCCTGAGAGCTTTTAATGGATACCTAGGATGATAGCAGTTTGGAGAGGCACATTACATAGATACTGTAGGAGTAATGAAGAAAGACAAATGCCTGGGATCCAGGGCATGGTCTGAGGACACAGGTTATTGCCAACTTTCTGCAGAAGATCTGGTCTGCCAGATTATTGATGGGAGCCACTCACTCTGATCATATTACACAAGTTTTATACCAGCTCCACTGGTAGCCAGTTTGCTTTGAGGCTCAATTCAAAGTGCAGAATGCCCTAATTGGCCCCACAAATCCTGCCTGAGAGCTCCACGTCTCACCCCATAATCTAGTGAGCTCTGCTCCTGTTATTAACACACACACACACACACACACACAGAGAGAGAGAGAGAGAGAGAGGCCCACAATTGACTGAAGCTGTTTTTGTGGTGCTTCTGTTCTTAAGGTCTACATTTTCATTATTCACTGACTGGTAGCTGAACTTCTTTTTTTGTATAACTTGTTGCTAATCTTAATTGGATCTCCTGATTGTGTCACTGTGACACTCTGCTTGGGGCTACCCTCAAAGACAGTTCAGAAGCTTCAGCTGGTACAGAATGTCTCTGGCATGAGTTGGTCTGACCTCAGACCTCAGTGCTTTTCTATCCATACCAGCTTCCTGTTGCCTTCTGGGCCCAATTCAAGTTACTGGTGATAAAAGCCCTACATGGGTTGGGACTTGGATACCTGAATGACTGCCTTGTCCCACACAAACTTGTTCACACACTGGAACTTCACCCAGCCGCTCAGCTCTTGCAAAGTCTACTGGTTATCTCTCTCACTCTTTGCATTGTTTAAAAAACCTCAGGAAAAGAGATCCTTTGTAACATGTGCTCATTATCCTGCACAGTCCTGGTGTGTGGGTGCACACAGGTGTGCATGTGTGCACATGTGCATGCACACAGAAGCACAGTTCTTAAGTCTTGCCCATATACACTATTGATTTTATTTCCTCTTACACCCTCTTGCCCAGTTCCTCACCATCACCACTAGTCATCTTCCTGCTACTCATCTGTTTAGGGGTGGGAGGAATTCCCAATCTCCTTAAAATTATCAGATAATTATTATCCTGGAATTCCATCACTTAGGGTGCAATCCAGTAGATAGTGTAGTACGGATGCAACGTGGTTGGGTCGGCGCTACGTCATTAGGGGTGCTGATCGACACCCCCACATCAGCACTAGAGCACCCAGGCTGACACGAGCAGTAGCATTGGCCTAGGAGCACAGGCGTCGAGCCACCCCTGCGCCAACCAAACTTGGCTGGCACAAGGGCAGTTCTTGTGGGAGGGGGGTGGGCAGAACTGGGCGGGGGTGGGCAGGCCGGTGGGCATGCTAGCCCAGGGAGAGGGGTGGGTTTGGGATGCGGCCGTTAGGCCACATCCAAGGCCTTGTCTCCAGGCTGCGCAGCCCCGATTCAGGCTGCGCAGCTTCCTTGGACCTGCGCCCGCAATTTCATGGGTGCAGATCTGAGGCGCACGTTGGGGAGGCTCTGGCAGCCTCCCAAGCTGCACTGGATACAGCACAGGCCCACCAGCCGGCCTGCTCCAGCACAGCTTAGGATTGGGATGCCCACATTTTCTCTCTCACTCCTTCCTTAGCTGGCACAGGTGTTCAGCCAACTACTCTGTACAGTACTTTCACAGTCCTGCCAGCCTGCAGCACTTGCTTACTACTGCCCCGGAAATTCGGTATTTGAAAACTAGGGCTGGGAGGTGAGGCACTGCTAATCCTGTGCTCAAGGATTAGCAGAGGCCTCCGAGGTCCATGACCCAGCCCTGAACGCTCTCAGGCACGTGATCCCAGCAACTCCTAAGGTCCTGGAGACATCTGTCTCCTGTTATGAAGGCCACTTCTGAAGTCAGGCTTTTGTTTAGACGGCCAGTAAATAAAAGGCGAATGTCTCTGAAGATAAATAACCCAGGAGGAGGCAATCCATTCAAGCCCAACCTGCATTATTAGTCAAAGGTAAATGCAGTCGCAAGCCAGTGACGGGAACGGGTGGCGCATGTAGTCCATGGGCCATTCTGAGCAGCATCTGAAGGACAATGAAGTGTGATCTCGTGCCGCTCAGTGTAGCAATCCAATCGGCAGCGAAAGCACAACTCAACATCAAGCGCTTCGATCCTACTTTCGCCCATCAGACTCTAATAAAGATAAAGCAGCTCAATTTCCCAGCCCTGCCACAGGTGGGGAGTGAGCGAGCGTTACTGCAAGGACTAGGGGTCCAGGGCAGATCCTGCTTTGCCTGGTGGAAAAATGCCAGGCTTTGCTTAGTGGCAGGGAACAGGAGACCCACGGCAGCCACCTGCCCACTCACTGGCGGCTTGCTTTAGAAAGAGAGAGATCTCAGGGAATAGTCTCCGTGTGCAAATGCTGATAGGGCTCTAACATGCAGCAAAACACAGGATATGGGGGAGATGGTGAGGCATCAGTCACCAAATTCTATGAGAAACAAAGAGCTTCGTACCCACATCCAGACTCACTCCAGATGCCACAGCAACCCCCTGGCAGGGGAGCCCCAGATTGCACAGCATCATCAAAGTGTGAACACGTGTCCAGTCCGCAAACGCTCCCCCGGTGCTGCCTGGGCATGATACCAGACCACTCCTAGCCTCTTGTGCATCCTCTCAAGTATGTGCTGATTCTCAGGAAAGGGGCCACACCACTGGAACTCAGTGAGCTGGCAGTAGGCACAGTGACGGAGGGAGAGGACCTTGAGCACGTTTTTGATATACAAGGCGGAGGCTGAAACCTGCTCTTTGAGAGTGCCTCACAGGATGAGGGCCTCCCCACTCTGGGGCTTTTAATAAAGGTTAGTATTTAAGGTTGTTTAATTAAAGTCTTTTAATCCATCAATCAAATCGTATTTATATACCGCTTTTCAACACAAAGTTCACAAAGCGGTTTACTGGCAAATAGTAATAATAAAGTTAAATGGTTGTTAATGGTTAAAGTTAAAGTTAATGGTTTTAATAAAGATAGTGTATTGTTATTGTTTAGCCTACTAGGTCGAAGTTCACATGGGAAGATGTGGGTTTGCCACATCTTGCAGACCATCGTATTCCACTACTGGATAGTTGTAAAAGGACCTCCTCAGGAAAGAATTTGGGGGCTCTCTATTAACTTGGGGGAGAGGCTTTTCCAAAGCAGATTATTTCTGTCTATGCTTTCTAGCTTTGGGTGGTGGCAGCACAGACTTACTGTTTCCCATTTGTCAAGTTGGAGGAAAAGAGTGAAGCAGAGAACAAGGGAGAAGTTTAGTTTACCATCACTAAACGCTAGGCACTGTGCCCAATGTGCCCATCATCCTGCCATTACACATATGCTCCAAGAATGCTTTGCCCAAGTATACATGCCTCCATATATGTGCCTGTGTGTACAAAAGCCTTATATATACACTGTGTGCAACTACATCTAAGTGTGCATATGCACATGTGAGATATATGTAGGCAGCCACGCCTGCCTATACATATATACATACTGTACATATATATTCATGTATGTGTGTATTCACAAAGCATGCATATATTTAACCCATTGCCATGAAATAATTTGGACATTCTAAAATGTTGAGTGCACCCCTATACCTAACAGACACTATTTATACACATGTGTACATGCAAGTGAGTTTGCCTCATGCACGCACGCACATTCATCCTCAAATATTCAGAGTGTATCATATGTGCACAAGTATAGCCAAAACAAATCACACCAAGGTTAAAATATGAATTCACTTCTGCCTCGATGCTACCCACCTGGCAATGAATTGCTTGTCTTTTCTCTCCCCCGGTCCCGCCATATGCCTCTAGCCATCATTGTTGCTCCTTGGCATGCTTCAATTATAACCCATCTTTTATACTTCAGCTGGGGAGGGAAATGTTGAGGTTGCTAAGCAACAGGATTCAAACTCCAGCTACCTTCAGGTCAAACCTAAATTGAACCCCTTCAGGGCACACAATGGCAGCAAAACAGCTTTCATATCTAGCAGCTGTGCAGTGCAAAATATCTTAAGGTTTTCACAAACAAGGGGATGAGGAATAGTTCTCAAGACGTACTGTGTATGATGTGGGCTGCATGGACACTAGTTTACGTGCAAGCAACGTCACTTACAAGCCAATTCACTGCAACTCCCTGTATAGCAATGGCAACGCAATGGGTGCTGCCAACACAGAGTCCGCTGAATCCCATGGGAGAGTTTTGGCCTCAGGAGGTCTCCTTAGGGTAAGGGAACATTTGTAGGTCGACTGGGAACTGCGCCAGCGATATAGTTGGCATTGATCTATGAAGGCAGACCCGAACCAGGAAGGGGGGCACAACCAACAGAGCTGCATTTAATTTGCAATAATTGCAAATGTGTTATGCTAGCAGAACACCTGTTCCACCGGCACAACTCACCCTTAGGATCGAGCCATCATTCCCCAGTGCTCCTTCACTGGGGTCTGAGGATCACATTGTGCCCAAGCAGGACATTCTAAGAGCCAAACTGGAAGTGACTGAGGAGAAGCATGAACGTATCTCCAGTTTCTTGGAACTTTTGTGTGGGTGGGAAACGCTGGATTAAGATCGTATTGTAGGGGTGTGGGCAGTGGTGGGATTCAGGGGGTTCGCCCAGGTTCTATAGAACCAGTTGTTAAATGGCCGGGCCCCGCCCATTCGCTTACCTCGACTGGTTTTTTTTTTTTGCTCCGGCTATGACGTCATAGAAATGGTTGTTAATTTATTTGAATCCCACCACTGGATGTGGGTTAACCCAGGGGCGTAGCTAAAGAAATGCAGGGAGTGCAATTGCACCGGGCATCAAGCTTTATGGGGGCAAAAAGCTGAGCTTGACATTAGTGGCCAACATTGTGACAAACTTGGTATGTATGAATAATACCATCACGTTATACAGTATATCATTGGAAAGGTACTTTAATGCAGAATGCAGTGAAACAAACAGAGCGTAGTATCTTTACTCTATCAAACGTTATGGCCAAAAAACCAGAGAGAGCGAAAATACAACTGTGATGCCCCTTTCTGTTGTGACATCACTTCTGGGGCAACATTTTGCCCTCTGCACTGGGCTACACTTTCATTAGCTACGCCCCTGGGTTAACCTTCACCTCCTCACCACTTTTGTGACATTTAGGAGAAATAACCAGCAGGGAGCCTTTTTCATTCAGAAAATGTGGCAGGAGAGGTTTGAACCCCCATCACCCCACACAGACGTTTTGGTTCACCTCAGCCTTCTCCCCTCCCATGGCTGCTCTTTGCAGGCGTTTAAGGAAAGAAGAGATGTATTTGGGCGTCCTCATCATCACATCTAGTCTGGTCCTGAGACCATTTTCTGCACCATTGAGTTAAATGTGACACTGGTATTATCTTTGCCTAGCTTCATGGATGCTTTAAACAACACCAAAAGAAAAACCATCATTAGGAAATTGAGCAGTCCTAGGGGTATTTTGGAAAGCTCCCCTATCCTACCCCCTGTTTGCTAATCTCCCCAAGCCCAGAATCACACAAACATAGTCAAGGCGGCTGAACTTCCTTTTATCTTATGGGTTTCAGAAGGGAAATCCCACAACCTGGCTCAAAGCAGTGTTCTCCAGAGGGAAAGCCAGCCAGACTCTAAAGAGTCTTTGCAACTCAAACACGCTAATGAAATGCAATTAAAAGAGAGCTCTTAATCTCTCTCTCCCTCGTTCTTGCTCTCTTTCTGGCTCCCTCCTGAATTTAGTAAGAGCTTTGCTGACGATTGCTTAGGGAACCAAATTCTGTTTCAATGACTACACACCTCAAGTGCCTGAAGTGCACCTGGCCCACTTCTCAGAGGAATAAATTGAATTTGTACTCTGTGGAGGACTCTTTGGATCTGCCCCTCACTATATCCACCACCTCTTTATGGAGCTATGCAGCCTGCAGCCTTTGCCATCATCCAGGAAACCAAGCAACTTCTGCCTTTTTAAAGAAAATCAGCTTCAAGGACAAGTATAGTAAGATTGGCTTAACTCTTCAGCAAGTGAAGACAACAGCACACACTAGGTTTTTTTCTAATAACTCAACTGTGTAGTGATAAAATACATTAAAAGTTAAAAACTCAACTTTTCGTTTCACTAGAAAAGTCCAGTACAGAAAACCTAGACTGATATGGAGGGAAGGAATGAACCAAATATAACTTATCTGTGGATTATCACTAGTCTACCTGGACCTGAGGAGATCATACTGGCCAAGTTACTCACGTAAGCTTCTGGTGCAAAACTGTTTCCTCCTGTCCATTCAGATGGCCTATCTCAGTGGTTCCCAAACTTCGGGTTGGGACCCACCAGTGGGTTGCAAGCCAATTTCAGGTGGGTCGTGAAGCACCTAGGACAGCCATATTGAAAATATGGGAAGATGGGATGCTGAAAAGGGGAGGGCTGTGTGGTCATTTTACTTGTGTCAAGGTTGTAAATAGGTTTTTTTTTTCCTTTCTGATTTACTCAGCTGTTGGAAAATACCCAACATATTGCTGCATTATCAGGAAAACAGCAGGCTCTGAAGTCACAATGAAGTCACACCTGGCCATGACATTACTTCTGGTGGGTCCTAGACAGACTGTCATTCTAAAAACTGGGTCCTGGTGTTAAAAGGTTTGCGAACCACTGGCCTATCTCATTCTGAGGCCCTCTGATCTTGCCTCTTAAAGAGGTAGTACACATAACCAGCTCTCTGATACCATCAAGCTCTCCCGGCCACCTCAAAATTTAGCCTCAACAGGTTTTTCAAACATCCAAGATTGGCTTGGATAAGACTGTACAGAAATTGTTGTTAAGAATACTTATATACTGCTTTTCAACAAGAGTAGTTCACAAAGGTTACATAAATAAATCAAGAAATGGTTCCCTGTCCCTAAAACTGCTGCAAAGAGCCTGCTTGCTTTATGGGCTCTTTGCAGCAGCTGCCACCAGCAGAATGCCGACAAAGGAACACACATTCCACTGGTGGTGGGGCCCAATAGGATTGGGCCATGCTTAGATATCACTTTGGGGTGGCAATATCCACTCTTGGGAGTAAGCTCCATTGAACACAACAATGCAATTTAAGTAGGATTGTACAGTATAGGGGACGTGGTGGCGCAGTGGGTTAAACCACTGCTGCTGGGCTTTCCGACCGGATGGTTGGGAGTTCAAGACTGCGTGACGGAGTGAGCTCCCGTTGCTTGTCCCAGCTCCTGCCAACCTAGCAGTTCAAAAGCACCTAAATGCAAGTAGATAAATAGGGACCACTTCGGTGGGAAGGCGTTCCGTGCACTACGGCATATAGTCATGCCGGCCACATGACCACGGAAGCTTGTCCTTGGACAAAATACCGGCTCTACAGGCTTTGAAATGGAGATGAGCACCGCCCCCTACAGTCAGTCACGACTAGACCATTCGGTCGTGGGGAAACCTTTACACCTTACTGTATAGGATGGCACTGTAAAACTTTAAGACTTCTGCCGGACAGGTGACCAGAAAGCAAACAAGTGGCAACTATCTTGTAAGAAGAGTATATCCTTACATACAACAATAATGTATAAATGCTACTTGACATCAAAGAAGTTTTTATTATCAGCAGAGATTAAAAGTTACAAGGCCACTCCACATCTGTCGTTGTTGCCACTGGCCCTGTCTCTAGAGGGACACCACCCCACCCCATCACCACCACCAACCAGGTTGTTGAAGCTGGAGCCTTGCATCAGAACAATACATAAAATGACTACATTCTTCATGAACTGGATCAGGTCATTTGCTCAGTAGCAGACAAAAAAATGACTTGGCTATATTTTTCTTAAAATGTGGAATGGCACGAGAAATGCTTTATATTGCTATGATAATGTGGTATATGCTATGATAATATGGAATATTACATTTCATACATGGCTAAATGAACCTGGTTTTTCAAGAGAATTTAGGGAACAGATCAGTTTGTCAAACATAGTTTTAAAAAGTGGTCATTGTTTTAGCTCATCTTGTAATCACACAGAGAGTGGGGGGAGCTAACAATGATGTAGTATGTTAAGTTCATAGGTTATCAAGGTTCTAATAATTTCATATAATTGTAGTGCCTAGTCAAGCTCCACATTTTATCCAAAATTATAATTTAAAACAATGGGATGTGGGAAATGCAAATGCACTACCTTAAATGTTGTAAAGTCATGTGCCTCTCAAAAGAGAACAATACCCCATTTTGTTCAAAAGCCAGACCAATAACTCCTTCCTTATGGTGCTATAAATGGTCCAGTGCAATAAACAGTAGGAAGGAACTTTCAATGGCACCCTCTCCTCCATTTTATGGAGTCTTCCTTCTTAAGGCACTGGTTTGTAATAGCCTTCAAGTGCCATCAAAGGCATTGTTTTTATTCTGAATACTGTAAACACAGGGACCGGCTCTTGAGCCTCAGAAGATTCCAGCAAGCCCTCCTTGCTTCCTGGAATTCCTCAGGTACAGACCCTCGAGGCTAGTGCTGGCTGAACCATTCTTTTTTTCATGGGAAATGCTTAGAAAAAAATGATTTTTTTTCAAGGTTTTCTGAGAAAGCTCAGGTGCAACTGGCTGAAGCATATGCTCCCTCACTCCTTCAACATTTCCCCCACTTCCTTTCCAAGCAAAAAAGGGAGTGGTGAGACAGCAATAACACTGTTCCCATGTTGCATAGGAAGATGCTTTTTAAAACACACACACACAATTGCACACTACAGTTCTTCCTATTTCAGCTCCATCCTACACACACACACACACACACACACACACACACACACACACACTCCCTCCCTCCCTCCCTCCCTCACACAATCATTCTACTACATAAGAACATAAGAAGATCCCCGCTGGATCAGGCCAAAGGCCCATTTAGTCCAGCTTCTTGTATCTCACAGCGGCCCACCCAATGCCTCAGAGAGCACACAAGATACCTGCATCCTGTTGCCACATCCCTGCATCTGGCATTCTGAGCGATGCATATATTTATTTTGGCTGGGTTGGGATTTATTTTTGTTCTGGTGCTGCTGTTCAATAGTAATCTGTTGTTCTACTGGTAGTTTGATGTTATTGTCCTGCTGAATTTTTAACTATCCTTTCTTGATGGTAAGCCACACTGGGCCTTCCCACGTGGATAGGAAAGGTGGGACCAACATTCGTTCAACAAACAAATGTGCATGTGGGTCTCAAAGAAAAAAATGTGCTCACATAGTGTATGGTCAGTGGTGTCATCCAAATGATTTAGGAACAGGTACTCACTTTTGATTGGCACTTGTTGGGGTCCGCCCACCGGAAGTGATGTCATAAGCCGGAAGTGATGTCATGGCAGGAAGCGAGGACATAGCCGGAAGTGATGTCATGATGCAGCCGCCACCACGCTGCCTGCCTGCCTGCCTCCTCACAGAAAGTGCAGGCAACGGCTGCGGGCTTGCAGTACGCATGCGCAGCTGCTGAGCCAACCAGCCGACGGGGCCAGCTTCGAGTGGGCGGGGCCAGCTCAACTTCTAGGAACCGGTACGCACATAGTGGTGCGTAGTGGGTGCATGACATCACTGTGTACGGTCTACCCAAACATGCCGGGGCACTGCACCTCATACACCAAGCATGCACCCTAGCATCCTGTTGTAGTCTGCTACAACATGTGAGTCATATGAATTTATTTTATTTTCAGTGCAGTATTATCATCTTAACCTGGAAAATGTAGGGCATCATGGAGCGCATGGGGAAGAAATTCCCAGTGTTTTGTGCCATAGCTTGTTATTTGACATCAGGGGAGTGCCGTGTGCCCTTGCCGTCGCTGAGGTGACTTGTGATGTTGTGGTGGTTTTTTGAACGAGCACAGTGGCACCTTGCACCTTGAGTTCCCTCCTGCTGGGTCTTATTAAAGAGGACTGGAGATATTCATCAAGATAGATTTGCTGAACAGATGAGCATGGTAGAGGCTAGAGCTGTGAAGCAGAAGTGTGAAATTGATCCATTTCCCTGACTGGCTGGTGATGTTTGCCTGGGTGAACAAATTCAAAGGATAGCTTTTTCTTCTTCCAAATTTGGCATCTGTGACTGAGCTCCTCAATGAGCCTCAACACTGGGGAGAGTTCAGACTTCATGTAAGGGGTGTGTACACAGATCTAGAGATATAGTGAGGGTAGAATAGAGATCTTCAACCTTTTTCATCTCATGGCAGACTGGCAAGGTGCTAAAATTGTGAAGGCACACCACCAGCTTTTTGACAATTGACAAGGGGTGTTGGGGTGGATCCACCTCCCCAATGGCCCTATTAATAAATGGCCCTTCTCCAAACTCCCAAGGCACACCTGCATACCATTCATGGCACACTAACGTTGAAATGGTACAGTGGTTGGAAATGGCTGGGCTAGAAGAATAAGGTCCGATGAGATGTGATGGTAAGCATGCTTTCCATATGGCAACATATGCATCCAGGTCTCCCTCCATTGTATCTAGTAGAACTATCTTACATTGTGCCTTAGGGCGCAATCCTAACCTGGAGTTAGGCCAGCACAGTTAGGCCAGCAAATGGACAAATGAAAGCACATCTTTCCTGTGTGCTTAAAAGTGGTCCTACCAGAGGGGTGTCTTCTAATTGCGCTTCATGACATATGTTCTCATAAAAGCAAGATGTGCTGCCTTGTTTTCCAATGCAACCACAGTCTCCTTCTTCTTCTTGATGTTTGCTATGGTGGGGAGACAAGGCTCCCAGTTCCGGCAATAAGCTGCTGCACAGGGACAGCCTCCATGCAGAGGGATTCAAAACAACCTCTGTGTGTGCGTCGGCCCTAACGAAGCCCTCTGATGGCGGATAGAATTGAAACTTTGCAATATCCTCCAAAAGGAAAGACCTTAATAGCCAGCATTTAATAGACAACCGCTGTTGTCCTACTTTCCTTTCAGTAGCGATAATCTGCGGGCGAGAAGCGAGCGCTTTATAAAATGTGATTTTTGTCTTCCCTCCTCCCCTTCTCTAAGAAATGACTTGTCCATTATCTGGTGAGCTCTGGGCTTTGTTGATGCACTTTCTTCTCCCTGCCTGCCTCACTTTCATGCTTAAAGGGATGTTGCTCTATTGATTTCTGCTGGAAGTGGCGAGCACGCATATTAAATGCCACGGCCCTGGCTGTTCTGTGTTCTTGGGCAATTTAGCTGTGTGGAAGATGCAGAAACATCAGAACGAATTGAGATGGCCGGTGGGTGACACACACCCCTCACCATCCGAGTTCCCCTCTGCTAATCTTCAAGTTGCAATCTGCCCTTTCAAGTTTTCACTGTGCTTGTACCCAGCATGTAGCCAAAGAAAGATGACCTCTGAACGTAAGAGGGTAGAATCAAGAAAATTGCAGAGAAGAAGTCAGCAGCAAGCCCACGAGCCGTGTGACACTAAGAACAGAGCAGCCTCGCCAGGGAAAGGCAAATAACTGATTGCACCAAGCAATTACTGGTTGCTGTGGTCCAAATCCTCAGATGATGCAGTTTGGGAGAACTCTGCTGAGCTCACAAAACTTTCTTGCAGCTTTGACTCCAGTATCCACACTGTTGCCATGGCACTTGGCAAGATTCAAAAAAAAAAAAAAAAAAAGGATCAGAAAGCCCTCCAGATTGCCCAAGGTCAATGTTACTTCGTTCTGAGAATCAGATGTGATCAAGTGAGATCGGCAGGTTGTTAAAGGCTAACTGGAGGGAGAGGAATTGCTGGCCATTTCCTCAGAACTAACTGGGAACACCTGGGAAGTTCCAGTTCTAAGCACCATCTCTGCCCCTCTATGATACCTATGGCTTCCAGCATTGTCTGCCCAATCTCCATGTTGCATCATGTGCTCTCAGAAGAATGTGGCTTCTGGTAGGACATGTCCAGTATTGTCATTCAGTAACAAGCTGCCGGAACACGAGGCGGGGCTTACCGCCTGATTGGCTGCCCGTTCGTGACGCGTCGCTGCCTGCCCGCCCGCCGCGCGGGCACCCCTGGCTTCGGAGGGGGTGCCCGCTTGCCTGGGGGCGTGCGCTGGGTGCCTAGACGAGCCGCGGAGGGGCGTGCCACCCAGAGGGAGCCCCCGCGGCAGGCGGGCAGGCGGCGACGCGTCACGGACTGCCTGTCAATCAAGCTGTAAGTCCCGCCTCGCGTTCCGGCAGCTCGTTACTGAATGACAATACTGGACATGGAGTTTCCTGTTGTTTCTTAACGTCTGTAGAGCAGTGGTTCCCAAACTGTGGGTCAGGACTCACCAGTGGGTTGCGAGCCAGTTTCAGATGGGCCACAAAGCACCTAGAGCAGCCACCACTGAAAATATGTGAAGATTGGGTGCTGGAAAGGGGGAGGGCTGTGTGGTTGTTTTACTTGTGTCAAGGCTGTAAATAGGCTTTTTATCATTTTGATTCACTTTGCTAGTAGAAATGGTGGAAATAGTGGGAAATGGCTGAGAAATAACCCAATTTACTGCTGCATTCTAAGGAAAGCAGCAAGCTCTGGCATCACAATGATGGCACTTCCGGCCATGACATCACTTCTGGTGGGTCCCGGGCAGACTGTCATTCTAAAAAGTGGGCCCTGGTGCTTAAATGTTTGAAAAGCACTGCTATAGAATGCAGTCAGACTCAATTAACAGGGGGCGGGGCCAGGTGCAGGAAAGCAGATCTTCCCCACTCTGCTCACAGCCACGGCCTTGGTGACAGATGGGAGGTTGTGGGTGCAGGAGGGAAGAGGAGAAGAAGAATTATCTACCACCTTCATTGTCACTGAAGCTGTTGCACAGCATGAGGCAGAAGGGACAAGATTCACAGCAAGGCTCAAAAATCTGGGTTATTTTCAGACTTCATTGCAACAACAACAATTTATTTTAAATAACCTTTGTTGCAGTTCTTTTTTTAATATGACAATAACCAGAGCTATAGGCACGCCTGAGAAATAAATGCATATAGAGTCAAACTATGTGCAACAGTAAGTGGGATGTGGTGGCGCAGCGAGTTAATCCGCTGTTGCTGGGCTTTCGACCGCAAGGTTGGGAGTTCAAGACTGCGCGACGGAGTGAGCTCCCGTGTCTTGTCCCAGCTCCTGCCAACTTAGCAGTTCGAAAGCACCTAAATGCGAGTAGATAAATAGGGACCACTTCAGTGGGAAGGGAACAGCATTCCATGCACTACGGCATAGCGTCATGCCGGCCACATGACCATAGAAGCTTGTCCTCAGACAAAAACGCCGGCTCTACAGGCTTTGAAACGGAGATGAGCATCACCCCCTCCAGTCGGTCACAACTAGACCATTTGGTCGTGGGGAAACCTTTACCTTTTATGTGCAACAGTAAGCATGTGCTTTGCAAGCACATGCTTGTTCTTTTAATGGCCCCCCTGCATCAGGGCTTTGGGAAGGGAAAGGCGCTTTAAGCATACCTCCCCACCACTGTGGTCAAGGATTCCACCACCACTGTAAATGCTATTTGCCAAAGGAAGAAAAGCTCTCTTGTGGTGCTAATGAGAATTTTTTTTCCTCTTGGCAAATAGCAGCTTCCGGGTTGGGGAACCAGATTATGACCTCATTGGGACTGGGGTGGAGAGAATGTCTTCTCCCCCTGCTGTGGACCTGATCCACAGGGGTCCCAATCCAGTTGCTGTTTAACACTAAAATAATACAAGGATGCACTTGCAAGGCACATGGTTATACAATGCGCAGTAACAGTTAAAACTTCCACCTGAAATAGGTCATTTACCGCCCACCTTCTCTCCATAAATGGTCCTCCTGCTGGCAAGTGGATGCCTCCTGAGTTGGAAAAAAGGAGCAGAACATTCCAACCTTCAAGACCTTGTTAGTTTTGATGGCATTTACCTAGTAAAGAATCAAACTTGGTAATTAACAGCCCAATCCTAACCTGCGCTGGAATAGCCAGGCCAACGCAGCCGGGCTGCATCCTAAGCACGTTTAGGAGGCGGCAGCAGCTCAGTGCGGGGCAAGGGGATGTTTTCCCCTTGCCCCAAGGTAAGCCCCAGTCAGCCCTATGGGGCTGCTCAGATCTGCACCTGCAGATTTGCAGGTGCAGGTCCACGTGGCCAGGAGCAGCCCGAATTGGGGCCGCCCGGCCTGGGGAAAGGGGTTAGGATATGGCCCAATGGCCCTGTCCCGTCTCCACCCCCATCGCCGCCCCCAGCATCACCCCCAGCATCGCCCTCTGGCATGCCGCTGGCACTCCCTCAGCGCAGTCATGCGCCGGCTGAGCAACACCAGTGCTAGACCAGCACAGCTGATGGGAGCAGTGGAGCCGGGGGGGGCGGAGCTGCTGCTTGCGCTGGTCTAGTGACGGATTCCGCGGAGCAACACCAGTTTAGGATTGCGCTCTAAGAGTGATTGACATTTTTGCAGTCCTAATGTGTAGGCACAGGAGACTCTCTGGAGGGGTCCTGATCCTGAATGACAACTTCCACTCTTTCCCAAGTCATCCTGTTTTCTCCCACTGACTTTAAGACTGCAAATGTATAAACATTTCAACCAGCTTTCAGAAATAAGTGGAGTTTTGCCAAGCACAAGGCATAACTCAAAAAAAGCAAGAATGGTTGAGACATGGGATGCAAGAAGTCTGCGAAAGCAGCAATTGGGTAAAGCTTTAATTAATGGATCTCAATAAGTGAACTAATTGAAGTGAATGTAACTTGTGAAATACAATGACCATTAGAAATAGGCACCATGCCACATCCTATAGTTCCTGTAGTGTACGCCAAAACCCAACTCTTTGGAGTAACCATGAGGACTTGATGAGGGCACTGTATCCTACATTTGACTGCCACATCTGAACTTGGGGGGGGGGCGGAATATAAAGAACATCTTGCTGGCACAACATGTCAAGGCACATCAGACCTTCCACATTTTGTTGATTAAGTGTCCCATTCATTAAGTAGCCCTCTCGAAATACTTGGCACCCTCCAGGTACTCTGCTTGTATTGATCTTTGTTTTGCTTTTTCACACAAATCAAGTTCAAAGAACTAAACAAGGCTGATGTCTATCAGGTCTGGTGATCCAGAGGAAAGCAGGCGCCCAGGGGTGGGTAGTCCATGGACTTCTTGCTCTGATGAGCCAAGCTACTTGAACACTTCCCAAATGGAACGCTTTTGGTCCAGTGTGTCCAGGGCCCATGAGAGGGGAGTAAAGGGAGTAATTTTTACCCGGGCCCAGAGTCAAAAAGGGGGCCCAGAAGCCAGATAAGGAAGCCATAAAATTTCCTGGGATCTTACATTTTCCAATCTCACCGCGGAATGCTGGGGGGCACCACTGCAGGTAGACTGCAGTCTACAGTCTAGTTGCTGCAGTCTACCCAGGAATGCAAACATGACACTCTTTTAACACAGTGTCAAATCTGAGCAGAAACTGAGCAGAGCTAGAGGAGATCTTTGGTTTGTGGATACCATGAGGGAGCGTCTAGGCATTCAGGGACACAGCTATGGGACTACAGCTGCTGCAGAAGTAAGTTTTGGTACACACAGGACGCTTTCCATTCTAGTGTGAACCTAGTGTGAACCTATAGTGTGAACCTATTCCATTCTAGTGTGAGCCTATAAGCTAATTTTCTGCAATGATTTTCTATATTAGAAACTAAAGAATGTGTTTGGACTTCCATATTACAGTATCAAGCTGCCGAAACTGCGCAGGCAGGTAGACCTAAGCTCCACCCAGCAGACCTGGGCTCCAAAACCTTCTTGGATGACACCACCGTCCGCCTACCCTGTTTCACCCCTCCCCAAACCCGTTCTGCTCACCCTCATCACCACCACCCCATTTGCCTCTCCCCTCTCTCTTTGGGAAAAGGCCCAAAGGAAACATTGTACCCCCTGATAAAATACCTGTCAGAGGCCCTTCCTGTATCATCTGAATTCTGCTGTAATACCACCTTCTGACCATTTCAGTGGTGATGCTGTAGGGTGGCAAAGTGCAGGCCAGCAGCTCTGTCCTCCAACAAGCTGCCACGGTGGTGAGGAAGAATTGTGCATGGGCCCTGCGGCTACAATCCCTGGTTTAAGATCCCTGCTGTAGAATACAAAGTCACACAATGATGGAACATTGTTTCCTGAATAGGTTTGCGTAAACACTAACAACAACCCTACCTGTTGACTGCTATACTCCAATGGCAAAAGTAAACTACAGCACAGCAAACAGCATCTAAAAGTGGTTTATGGGGGAGGAAAAGGGCATACCTGGAAAGCAATTTAATTAATCCACATAGGTGGGAAGGTGCACCTAAAAGGCACTGAGTAGGCGAGCAGTTAACTGTGTCACTTAGGTAGGAAAAGCACAAGAAGCCAACAAAAAATGCAATTAGAGCCCTCTTCCATTAAGTTCTTCCTTACAAATTAATACCAACAGGAGGGAAGGTTCTGGGGCATTTATTTGTACTGCTTAAGGAAGTGTATTTTATATGCCCTTTTTCAGGATTTCTCCCAATCAGAATTCTGTAAGAAATAAAAAATCCCATTTGTGCATCAGCCATTGGCCAATTTTAACCAATAGAGAAATAGAACATGATAAATGGAATTCACCTGTGGCAGGTATCTATTGTTCAAATTGCTAATAATGACAAACCATCAGTACAGTGAATCTTGGAAGCTTCCCTGGTCCCTGGAGCTACCGCTGCCACTTCTACTTACTTTGCTAAACCTTTTATTTGTACAAGCGGCATTCTAGCCGTGTGCAAGAGTTGTTGTATTAGCAGCTCTGAGTCAGACAATATTCACGAGGATGTCAGATGGCCTTAGGATACAGGCATCTGGGTTCCTCTGGGTCATTGTCAGCCCCATCCCAGGTAGATCCAGATTGTAGGGATCCACAGAGGCACAACACAAGCAGCCCTTTGTCAGCTTTATTTGCTTGGCCTGCCTAGTTACAGGTAACCAGGGCTGTCTGTCTGTAGGCGCAATCCTAACCTGGAGTTTGGCTGGCACAGTTAGGCCAGTAAAGTTTGGCTGGCACAAGGGTCACTTAGTGTATTTGGACTGCTCTCAGAGTCAGTGAGGATGGTGCACGTCTATGTGCTGGCCTCTCTGACTCTGAGAGTGGTCAAACATACTTTATGGTGCCCCTTGTGCCGGCCAAACTTTGCTGGCTTAGTTTATGCCGGCCTAACTCAGTTTAGGATTGCGCCCTGTGACTGGTCCAAACATACTTTACGGTGTTCCTTGTGCTGGCCAAACTTTGCTGGTCTAACTGTGCCGGCCTAACTCCAGGTTAGGATTGAACTCTGAATCTTGTTCTCTAGTAAGGGCAGAGTTTTTCTTCATTGTCCTTGCCACCCTCCTTGTCTGCTTTAGTGGGCTCACAGCACAGCCTGTTGGCAAGGGCTACAAACAGAGCCGGTTCCAAGAGCAATGAGGCCTAATGTGGGGCATTTCTGCACCCTCCCTGTAGGTCCCCACACTCAGCAAGAAGAGCACTAGTGGTGCTGTGTGTAAAGCATGGTACCTGGAAATAGTTGGTGGTGATAGGACTGCCTCACGGTCAACTACTTCCAGGAGGCCTGTTTTGGGCTGTTTCGGAGGCAGGGGCAGGTGGGAGGACCCCAAGTAAAGTTGCTCTGCTCACCCCATTGACTTTCGGCCCATGGAGATCCCAGCTGCAGCAGTAGGCAATATGCTCACTATGTTGGTGTGGGGGCCCCCAAGTGCAGGGCCCAATGGGACGGCATTGGTCACATTAGCTTAAGGTCGGCCCTGACTACAAACATGATGCCGGCATCCCAGGCCCCCCGCAGAGAGGCATCACTTGCTCTCCCTCTCCCCCTCTCCCCCCTGCTGTGTTCACTACTGTTCTTCCACTCCATTTTCTCCTTCTTTCTCCACTCCTCTGGCCTAGGCTCTTTTTAGCCTAGACTATCAGAATCCCAGAAATAGGGACATGAGCAACAAAAAAAATAAAAGGGAACTGGTACACAGCTGCTTTGAATGTTGGTGTCCCTCTCAAGGAGACACTTCTGAGAATGTTCAAGGGAAGCCAAATGACTTTCTAGCTAAAGGGGCTTGAAAAGGGTGTTATTTATTTTACTCAGAAGTAAGCCTGCTGTATTCAGTAAGATTTAGGCTGTAATCCAGTGGTTCCCAAATTGTGAGTCGTGGCTCCCCAGAGAGCTGCAGAATCCTCCCGAAAAGCCTGCTGCCCTATACAATATTTAGGATCGTAGGCCTAATGGGGGAGGAGTCTCAGCCCATTGGCTGAGAAGATCAAGGGAGCCCAGAAGATCAAGGGAGCCACCAGTCAAAAGAGTTGGGAACCATTGCTATAAATTCTATCTTACTCGGCAGAAACAAACACCTCTATCTACAAGACAATGGCAAATTCTCAAGGGGGTTCTTCACATCAGAGATTTGTTGTGCCTGTGGTACATATCCACACACACAGCTTCTAAATAGCTGTGGAGAAGTTCCGTGTTTTTTTAGTTGTTGTTCATTCCCTGATTCCGGCAGCCCAGTATCAAGCAATCTCAAGATGCGTTCTTTCCTGGCTGTCTAGTTTCACAAGGGGGGGGGGGAAATCCAGGTTCCACTGTGAACCAGATCGTGAAGCATGTCTGTTATTTTTTCAAAATCCAGCAGAACAGCACTGAAACCGGTCATTTTGATGGTTGCAAAAGAGAACGCCTCCTTGGAAACAGACTTTGCTCTCAGGGGAGGGAGGAGCACGCTAACTCTGTTGGTTTCCATAAAGCATTTCTGGATTCTCAGCACAGTAATTGAGATCAGAATCCAGCTCTAATTTCAAAATAAAATTTGAGTTCTTCAAACAGCTTCCAGTGCCTGGGGGAAAACTTTGAACAGTGTTTTATGCTCCTTTTATCCTATAAGAGGCTGGGTTCTGGTCTTGGCAATGCCCATGAAATTCAGCATGGATTGGGAGGGCGGGGGGAGAGAGAGGACTGAGCCTGTTTTTGATTCTTTCCCCTTCGTTCTCATGTTCCAACCATCCGCACAAATCCAGGATCTTATTTTCTCAGGGTTTAATCTGACTGTTTTTCAACCTCGAAGCAGTTTCTTTCATTGTCTTCAGCAAAATAAAGAACAAACGGCCAAGACAGAAAAGATGATTTTGCCTCAGAATTGGTTTTGATTTGAGTTTCTTTTTCTTTTTCCTCCAAGACTCTCTCTGGGCCTCAGCTGCTGTGTGAGACTCCTGTTGATGAATGATAGGGCATCTTACTTGACATCAGGTGTGAATTGATTGGTCCTCAACCACCTTGCTTTGGAGGACAGCTCTCTTTTCTTTTCTTTTTGACCAAAATCAGAAAAGAAAATACAGTGTGATTGCGAAGAGTTTTCCGTCGCTGGTAATAATAATAAATGTATTCAGCAAATTGCACTCTCTCTTTGGAGGAGCTAATCTCAATGCAAAGCCTTTCTTCTCAGCACCAGAGGGGGAAAAGAAACCATAGCAAACAGGGGGGGGAATCAATTTCTAATGCACTTTGTTCATTGAATAGGGGAAGTTCAATCCCAACCTGTCTTTTCATGTCTTCTATTAACTCTGTCAATTTCCCACCTCGTCTTAAGTTTCCGGGATGAACGCATTTCCACAGAAACGAAGGGCCTGCAGTTTAGTCAGAACAAGCCTCATGCAGATATTGCTTCCCAGAGGCATTTTGCACCTATCCAGCGTGCTGCCTGCAGAGTAACAAGCAGCGGGTCAGAAGACAGATGCTAGCCTTCCCACAAGTGGAGGGCATGTTATCACAAAAACAGTACAGGTTGAGTATCTCTTAACTGGACCATTTGGGGCAGAAAGGTGTCTGGTCTTTGGATTTGTCTGGTAATGAGAAATGCTTCCACTTGCTCCTTTCCCTGTTACCCGTATGCGTGTCTGCTGGCCCCCTTTTCAACAATGTCTGTACAGGCACACACCGCAGAGCAGAGAATAGAACCTACAGCCTGTACATGGGAAGGAACACAAGGCCTTCTAGTGTTCACACTACAGAACGTTGGAAAATAGGCTTGGACAAAAGTGACTGGATTTTGGAATAGTCTGGATATTGGATGTCTGGATACGAGATAATCTACCTGTAGTTGTTTTTGCATTACCAGCCAACTTAAGCAACATACTAATTGTTCCTGTTTTATGAGGGGCAGAACCAGTTTTCTGGTCCCTGGCCCTCATTTATCAATGCTCCTATTTTGCCTCTATTTTTGGGGGGGGGGGAGGTTTTGAGGATACCTTGTAAACAAGTTGTTACTGTACAAATGTACATAGACATACACAAGTGGGGTGGGATGGGGGTGTCCTCAGTAGCTGTAGTCTTCGCACTGGTACCAAATACCTGTGACCCCAAGGTTGCAAGACCCAAGGTTCACCTCATCACTACTCAATTCTTAGAGGGTCTCTGAGTGCTGAATTCAACTGTAGTGGGCAGCTGGCCCTTTAGGGTTCTCTTCCTCCTGCACTGCTTTCCACCAGTGGACCCTGGGGTAAGGGTCCAATATCGTATCATTCTGCCTCCTCCCCCCCCCGCCCCCGGCCACACAGGTCAAGTTGTTGGACTGTGCTAACTCCACTCCTGGAGCTTCCTCCTGCTTGCAGCCACCCCCATTAGTTATAGCTTACATGGGCCTGGGTAGTGTTGTCATCACCCTTGTGCCAGTGACATAATAACACTTCCAGCCCAACCGCATTTGTGGCCAGACAAATTGGTCTGTGGAGATCCTTGAGGATCTGTTGCAACATGGTTCCCAACGCATGCACTCCAATTGTCATTTTTCAGCTGTCAGGTGCTCTCCCTCAGGTGTCAAGAAGGTACCTTGACACACGGTGTCAGGTGTCCCCTCTTTGCCCTTTAATTAGGTAATCAGATCCAGGCTGGCATGGGTCATGGTTTGAATTATGGGAAGTTCTTTATAAAGACCCATGCATTATAAAGTAACATGCAGGGCTCTCCTTTTAATGACAGACAATGATGACCCAAGTTGGGTTTCCCATTGGGTGACCTGGAAGGAACCAGGGAGAACTGCAAATCTGGGCCAGCCCTACATGAATGTGGTGACACTGTGCTCTGTCATGCTAGTGGTCCCACCAGAATCCAGACGAGACAGAGCGGCCTCCCTTGGACAACCACCAGCGCATAGAAGGGCCCGCATCTCCTATAAAAGTTTCTGCACCACATCTTGGGTCACCATAAGAACCAGGATATTGTGCCTCTATTTCCCATTTGCAAAATGAAGAAACCATCCTCATCCGTTAGTCAAGATGGCAGGGAAGTTGTAGCCGATAATGCCCAGGTCGCAAAGCATCTGTACGCCACATGACATGAGCTGCTGGGGTGAGCTGATGTTACATTGGATGGGACTGCAGGGCTGCTCACTTGTCTGATGTAGATCTGCTCTTTTAGATCAGATGCTGCTTGACCTGATGAAAACACATGCACTGTTACAGTGAGATACCAGCCTTCCACCACTACCCTTTCCGGTACCCCATTCAAACAGTGGTCTTACAATGCACATTGGGAATCAAGAATGCCCCTACTGGATGAATGAATGAAATGGGTGAATAGTCCCCATTAGTCCCAACATGCTATAGGACAAGAGCTCAGCTGGAGTAGAGAACACTCTGCTCTAATTTAATTATTTTAGAATGCTTCCATGTGGAGGCTGAATATGGACTGCTGCTACTGCTCTCTCCCTCTCCCTCTCTCTGTCGCTGCATTTCACTACAGTTCATGGTCATTCAAACTGAAGCTACCATTACTGAAGAGATACATGACTGTAGCTAAACTTCCTTGTCATGTGGTTCAGGATGATTGACCTGCTGCTGATTTCTGATGTAGAATGAACAGGGGACAGGAAGAGGGCCTGACATCTGCCCTGGAAGGATTAGCTCCAAATTCTGTGTGAATTCAGGCAGATGAAGGGGCATGAATTTAGGCCACAATGAGGTCCCCAAATGGCCCCCAATGCTGTTTGTTTTGCCTTGACTCCCCAGGAGGAGAAATTAGAGGCAGAAAAGCATCCCAACCTAGCAAGTGGAATATTTTGTCAGCAGTTGTAGGCGGCCATTAGCAAACAGGCTGTCTTTAAGGGCGCAATCCTAACCTGGGGTTAGGCCGGCACAGTTAAGCCAGCAATGTTTGGCCGGCACAAGGGCCATCATAAAACCCATTCGGGCCACTCTCGGAGTCAGGGAGGATGGCCCATGTCTGTGTGCTGGCCTGTCTGACTCCAAGAGTGGTCCAAACATACTTTATAGTGTCCCTTGTGACGACCAAACTGTGCTGGTCAAACTGTGCTGTGTGTGTGTGTGGATCAGGTGCAGGCATCCACAGAAAAAGCATTGTGTGGTAATTGCTCCTTGTGAGTCAAATACCAAGTTAAGTTCTTGTCCGTCAATAGTTGATGGGATCTCTTTCCTATAATGGAACCCACAACATTCATATATTCTGATTTAATGGTGATTATAATGACTGTAGATTCCCTCAAAGGAGCAGCTGCTTAGCTAATGGGGGTTCTCATAGCGATCAGTTGAAAGATATTTATGGGTATGTAAGTCAGAGAGAGAGAGAGAGAGAGAGAGAGAGAGAGAGAGAGAGAGACATGTGTGTGTGTGTGTGTGTGTGTGTGTGTGTGTGTGTGTGTGTGTGTGAGTGTGTGTACACAGAAATATTCAACAGTTTAAAAGCGAATATTATTGTATGATTAAACCGTGATTTTTCTCCCCCCTCTTGTGTACTATGCATCTCTCCTTGCATATTCTGTGTGACTACTTTAAGGAGAGTATAATTATGCATCATAAAAATATGTCTGCCCTTGTATATGTAAACACAGATATGACTGAGTACCCTTTCGCAAACAGCCCTTCTGGCTTCCACAGCTTGACAATAAACTCTGTTAAACATATGGCCGGTTTCCAAGCAGCTGAGGGTGACTCTTTTACTCGCAATGGCTGCCGATGCCTGGGAGGGAAAAGGGGGGGGGATAAACTCGTAGAGCAAAATCTCACTGACAAATTGAGCCAGGAGCATAGTTAAGTTTGTTTGGCTGCTATTTACTATTGATTCTGAGTTCTGCAGTTGGGGAATTGGGCAAAACCCCAGTATCTCAATTCCCTCCAAGATCCCACCAAGGATTTAAATGACCTTGGGGTTGCTGCATTTAGATAAGACAACACTATCACCTCCCTCAGTTCTTCTGTACTGTGGCCAAACCTGCTATTGCAACTGGAATATTGGAGAAAGGAGATTGAAGGCGCAATCCTAACCTGGAGTTAGTTAGGCCAGTTAGGCCAGCCAAGTTTGGGCGGCGCAACGGCCATCGTAAAGCATGTTTGGACTACTCTCAGAGTCAGGGAGGATGGCACATGTCTATGTGCTGGCCTCTCTGACTCTGAGAGTGGTCCAAACATACTTTATGATGTGCTTTGTGCCAGCCAAACTTGGCTGGCCTAACTGTGCCGAAACAACTCCAGGTTAGAATTACGCTCTGAGACTTTGGTGCATTCCTGCATTATAGACTCAAATTCTGGGCCAAGGAAAGCTAAATTTTGTACTGTGCAAATTATATTTGCATGTATATTTTCTTGACTTTTGCATAATTTATTCAGCATTTTTCAGTCACAGCGTGGAACAATGAGCCATGTAGGACACTGAAGTGCTGTCTACAGACTTCAGGAAATCCTGCTGATCCCAGTTTGGTCTTTGAAGATGTCACCAGGCATGTCTAGATCAGTGGTATTCAAACTTTTTAGACCAGGACTCACTTTTTAGAATGGCACTCATGTTGGAACCCACCAGAAGTGCTGTCATTAACTTGGAAGTGATGTTGTGGCTGGAAGTGACATCATCAAGCAGGAAGTGCTGTCATTGTAACATAATAAGAAATGCAATTTGGCATTCTTGGACTGCAGCAAACCATGAAACATCCCTGACAGAAAGCAAGATTAGGACAAAATATGATTAAAAGCACTGAACTAAAAACCATTTTTTAAACCCTCACTTGAAAAGTCAAACTGTGAACACTCACAAAAGGAATTTAACAAGACTAAGGTCTGCAGTTTCCAAGATAACTGCTCCCAGCTTTCCGTGACCCACCTGACATCAGGTCGCGACCCACCAAGTGGGTCCCAACCCACAGTTTGAATAACCCTGGCCTAGACCCTTTGGAGCCCCCCTTTGCATCCTGAAGGGTTTAAAAAAAACACAATATGCTTTAAAGAAACAAAAGCAGCTTTCGACATATGGCAATCTTTGGCACCTTGATTTTCCCATTGTTTGCCATCCACTTTCTCATAGAATCTCAAAAGACAGGCTGCAGCTCTGCAAAGTGGATCTTCAAAACGGGAACACAAAGATGACATTGCCCGTGTTTGCAATGCGCCTGAGACTATTGTGCAGAGGTTTGTGAACCAGTCTTGTTGACTCCGCCACTGCTCACTTGCAGTGCTGTGTTTTGTTATACGTAACAAAATGGCCAGCCATTGTGGCAGGTGGTGTGCACATGGAGGGAGTGCTTATGCACTGTAAAGACCCACATGTGTTTGCGTGAATGTGTGCGCAAATGCAGTTTTTGTATAGGGCCCCGTGTTCCAGAAGGAATAGCTGCTGTTTATTGCAATCAAACATGTACAGTCATGTTTCTAGAAGGGGGCAAAACACTGTGTTTTGCAGGAGCCTGAGCTTCTGTATAAAGCAGGCCCTCCCAGTGGTGTCATCTGTTAATGAACAGAGGGAACGCTGGGCGGGACTTACACTCTAATTGGCTGCCCATCCGTTGCATTCCGCCGCCTACCCGACCGCCGTGCAGGGTGCCTCCGGTTGGCGCGCCCCACCGCTGCTCGCCCAGGCACCCGGCGCGCGCCCCCCATCCCCCACGGCGAGCAGGCGCCCCCTCCGAGGCCGGGGCAGCGCAGTCAGGCGGCGGAACGCAACGGACGGGCAGCCAATCAGAGCGTAAGTCCCGCCCAGCGTTCCCTCTGTTCATTAACAGATGACACCACTGGGCCCTCCCCCTTGCCTTCAGAGCCATTTGCAGCTTAGAGGCTTTGCTCAGAGGTGATGGGGAGAGGCTGCATTACACAGTAGCTCCTCCTGCAAAACGTAGCATTTTGCCCCCCTCTAGGAACACCACTGAACAAGTGTGTTTATTATAGGGCAGAACCCAGCTAAGCTAGCAACTAGAAAGAACAAGAAATAAAAGTCTGCGAAGGCTAGCTCTAGCCTATAATAGAAAGTAAGGTTTAACTGTTTAGTGGCCAACAGTGAGTGAGTGAGTGAGTGAGTGTGTGTGTGTCCCCACCCACTCCTGGAGAAGGAACTATGGAAACACATTGTATCTTTACATGGGGTCTCTGCTAGTAGAGATCATCTAGCTATTCAAAAGGGCTGGCTCTAGTATCTGAAGATGCCCTTGTCCAGGCCCTCCATAGGTATTCTCTCTTCCCCCCCCACCACCACCACCACCAAGGTTTGGGCTTAATTTGGCAGCAAGGCAGGTATACTTATGTAGCTAGCTGAGCACCAGTTTTGAGCAGGTGTTTCTCATTGCCAAAGTTTTGACAAATGTTGCTTTAAACATGCAGTTGGCCTTTGTACGCTTAGGATTTTTTTTTTTTCTTCATAAACAGGAGTCACGGGACAATCCCACTCAGGATTCCAACATGGTGGGCAGCACGCTTTAAAACATTGCTCTGCTTTCCACAGCTGCTATTTTTCCTGGAAGTTCCTATTGACTCCAATGGGGGAATTAGCAGCACCAAAGGAGGTCAAGTGGGGCCATGGAAGGGCAAAAGGTTAAACTCCCCTTCTCCACCCCCATGTTGCAGCTCCAATCTGATTCAGCCTCTCTCCTTATTGCAGCCAGGGGTGTGTGGCTGCAAGCTTAAAAACCAATGTTTCTCAAACTGTGGGTCAGGACCCACTTGGTGGGTTGCAACCTGATGTCAGGTGAGCTGAGAGCAGCCATCTTGTAAGCTGCAGAACTTACTCTTATTATATTCCTTTTGTGAGTGTTAACAGTTGAATTTTCAAGTGAACGTTTTTTTTAAATTTTGTTTTTAGTGCTTTTCAGTTTCAGTGCTTTTACCTAACAGATTGTCTTAATCTTGCTTTCTGTCAGGCAGAGCCATAACCAGCTCGTAGCATGTCAGGGGTGGGGCAATGTCATCTCATCCCTACCGCCACTGCCCTGCCTCTCCCAGGCACACATCCCAGCACCCAGAATTGCTCCATTTAGGAGATTTCTGGATGCAAGGAAGGGTGGGTGGGCAAAAAAGCAACCAGCACCTGCTGCTCCCACCCTCCCTCACAGCACCCTCAATATGCCTCAGCTGTCAGGGATGTTTCATGGTTGTGCAATTGCTGCAGTCCAAGAATGACAGTTTGCATTCCAGAAGTGTCATTTTATTACATCACAATGACAGCACTTCCTGCTTGATGATGTCACTTCCGGCCATGACATCATTTTCAGATTAATGGCATCACTTCCCGTGTGTCCTGACACAAATGTGGGTCCTGGTCTGAGACCCACATTTGTTTGAGAACCACTGTTATACACATTTACCTGGAAGCAAGCCCCACTGAACTAAATGCAGGTTGAGTATCCTGTCCGAATTGCTTGAAATAGGAAAGTGCTTGGATTTTGGATTTGTCTGGATTTCGGAATAATTGCATAGATATAATGCTTCCTCTTGCTCTTTTCATTGTTACCCCTTTGGATGTCAGCTGGCCTCTCTTACATTGTTCAACAGTGGCACACACCACAGAGAAGAGAACTTGCAGCCTGTATGTGGGACTGAACCTTCTAGAGTTCACATTACAGAAAGTTTTTAAAAAGTCTTGGACAAAAATGTCTGGATTTCAGAATAGTCTGGACTCTGGATGTCCCGTTAAGGGATGTGCCTGTAAAACTTATTTCTGAGTAGATAAGCCTAAGTTTGCACTGTGTGTTACTATCATTTTCCCATCCAGAAAAGCAGAGGCTTTGAAAATGTAAGGAAGGTTCTGCTGCTCCAGGGGTGACCAATCTTTCGACTTTAGGGCTCCTGGACCTTTAATAATTGTGTAGAGTTGGGAATTTCAGCAGGCACAGCTTGTTGTCTATGAGATGACAAGCTGCTGCACCTGCTGAAATTTCCTCCTCAACACAATTATTAAAGGTGCAGGAGCCCTAAGGGTGAAAGGTTGGCAAACCCTGAAGCTACTCAAAAGTTTATTCTTATCTCCCAAGCAGAGATTTCCAAAAGACAAGCAGAAATAGGTAGTAGTAACCACAGATCCTTTTACTGAATTATATTCTCCTTAACAGCTCAGTCACCTGTTCCAGATTAAAGGTCATCAGATTCCCATGCAAAGCTATTTTCTGGGGCCTGACACCTTTCCGATTAATATCTTACACCCTGTCTTATGCCTGACATTCACACAGACCAGTCAGGCAAGCATTGCCCTCCTCCCTCACACACACAGCACCCTATTAATAGCACACATCATGGTGTGTAGACTGCATACTTATTCTGCTCCACATGCTATCAAGACTGTGTTTTAGATTCCTTAACCAGCATGGTCATTGCTCCATTGTCACGTAATTGCAGTGGGGGGGTGCATGGAATTTAAAGGCATTTTTAAATGGGGGTTAAAAGGGATGAGTTGATCTTATACTTCCTGGTGTGTGAGTCACACTCTGGTGACAGGATTACTGCTGGGATCCACACACCTGTTAGTTTCTACAAAGCAGCGGCATACAGAACCTCTATTTGGAGAAAGCTCAAATAGCCACATTGGCCTATTAGAGCAAAACCCACAGGGTCAGTAAAATAATACCTTTTATTAAGGGTGCAATCCTAACCTGGAATTCTGTGCGAATCCAGGCAGATAAAGGGGCATGAATTTAGGCCACAAAGGTAATGAGGTCCCCAAATACTGTACTGTTCAACAATGGTCCCCAATGCTGTTTGTTTTGCCTTGACTCCCAAGGAGGAGAAATTAGAGGCAGAAAAGCATCCCAACCTAGCAAGTGAAATATTTTGTCAGCAGTTGTAGGCATCCATTAGCAAACAGATTATCTTTAAGGGCAAAATCCTAACCTGGGGTTAGGCCTGCACAGTTAGGCCAGCAAAGTTTGGCCGGCACAAGAGCCACCATAAAGCACGTTTGGACCACTCTCAGAGTCAGGGAGGATGGTGCACCTCTGTGTGCCGGCCTCTCTGACTCCAAGAGTGGTCCAAACATACTTTACGGTCTAACTCCAGTTTAGGATTGTGCTCTAAGACCTGCTAATATTCACAATGCATTATGTAAAATTTCAAGCTACACAGAGATCTTTCCCAATCTGAATGTTAAATATATTTTAAAAGAAATGTGGGAGGCGCAATCGATGCTTCTGGACAAAAATGATGCTAAGCGTTTGTGATGATCAAGGGGTACCTGTACCCAGTACCCTCCTTCTTCCCACCATCTCACCCAGAACAAAATGGTAGTAATCACAGCCCTAACCATAGCAAACACTAGACAGAGAGGGGCTGCTCTGGAGATCCTCCCTCCCAGATAATGGGAGCCCCAAATTCCAATGGAGTGCCCCAGAAATGGATGCGGTAGCAAAGGGCTACCAGTCATGTGGATGAAGCAACATTGTTGACCAGACCAGGCAGATGAACAGCCCAATCCTAACCTGTGCTGGAGCAGGCCGGCCAGCTGGGTAGACAGCAGCTGGAGCTCCCCTCAGGGGAAGGGGACATTTGCAATTCCACGGACACATATCCGAGCAGCCAGATCAGGCCTGCCCCTGGGGATGGGGGTTAGGATCTGGAACCCCCCCCCTCTCAAGGGGAAGCTTTTGCCCCTTTTGGCTGGCAAGTGCTGCTGGGATACCAGCAGACACAGGAATTCTGCCAAAGGGTGCTAGAGGAGGGACTAGAATGGCTTTTTCATTATTATTATCATCACCACCACCACCACCACATTGGGGTGAACATACGGTTGCAAATACCAGATAGGTTGAAACTCATGGAATTGATCACAGATGTACAATCATTTCCTATGGAATAATTGCATGTTGGGGGGGGGCAATGGCAGCCTGGCAGATGGACAGCCCAATCCTATGGTTCCTGGTGCCCATGGCTCCAGCAGTGAAGAAATGGCTACAGCTGGATCCTAAGGGTACTGGGATACTGCTGGTGGTCTCCTTGTGGTATTTCTCCCCTTACTCCAGGTAGACTGCAGCTCCCAGTAGCTTTAAGCCTGCTATTGAGCAAGTGTAGAGTTGAGGAGGCCCGGGTTGGGCTTGGGAAGGAGGATAGGATACAGCGGTAGAGGCTGTCACCATCCCCACTCCTTCCTGGGCCTGATCCTCCCCTCCTCCCACCCATTTCCACTCCCTCCCTGCCTTCTGAAAAGCCATACTGCCAAGCGGTGATGCTGCTTACCGCTGCCAGCAACGCCATGGCATCCGCATGATGCTGGCACTGTATTGCTCAGGATTGGGCTCTTAATTAGGTTAGAGCATTGCCATGTGAAATCCCTCAGGTAACACAGAGAGATGCTGGAATGAAGATGCAACAGAGTGCCCTTTGCAAATCCACATATTACTAGGAAATCATATCTGTCTTTAGCACAGTTTGGCATACCCTGGTCCCTTGTCAGGCAGTAAATGTTAAAACAAAATGAAATCATCCTTTTATTCCTAACACTGGAGATTGATTTTTTTTTTTAAAGGCAAACCATCAATAGAAGACAATCTGGGTGGTATTATTTTGAGTCAAAGGGCTGAATCTCATGTCCTCTTATGTCTTCACTGAACAGAGCCTGTGGCCAGACAATTCTAAGGGAGTACGTGAGCAATTTGTGTGCTATTGTCAGACGTATCCTCTTGTTGGAAAGGAAGGGAGGGTTTCTGATTATAGATTAAAATGACATATATAAGCTGCCTGGAAATGCACAATTAATTCCAAGAACAATCATTCACGAACAAGTAGCATACACCATGTGGCAGGGAGCTGTGTTGACCCATTCAAAATATACAGTCCAAATGTAAGAGTCATGTCTAACATCACATGGTGGTGAACTGCTTTTTGAATTCACCGGAATGCTACAGTACATTAAGCAGGATGTGAAGCAGAGGTGTACTTAGAGGGGTATAACTGCACTACGTTTTGCAAGCAGCCACTCCCCTTCCTCTTGGGAGCCAATGTAGCCTCCATTCTGCTCTAGCTGCTGGGAATGGCTCCAAAGAGGAGGGGGAGCAGCTGCTTGCGAAACTCAGTGCTGTGATCCCCATCTAAGTACACCTCTGATGTTAAACAAGGTCTCCATTCCCCCATGAAGGGAGAGAGAGAGAAAAGATGTTTCTGGGCATGAGAGAAAAGGTCCACAGTCTGGAACAGCTGAGAATTTAGGTAAAGTTATGCCCACGCAAAACCCACCCCCATAAAAATACAACCCCAGGGAACTCCAAAAGCTCTGGGCAGATAAGCATAAAACTCAGCATACCCAGGAAGACTGCAGTATTCTTAATATTGTGAATCATCATTGTCTGTATAGCTTCCATTTTAAATTTTTACAACAATGATTCCGAACTCTACCTCTTCCCTCTCACAGCCCTTTTATTTGACCCCACCACTTTTCCTCTTTGTGTGTGCCTGTAGAGACACATATGCACGCATTCAACTGAGAATAACTAGCACTTCATTCAAAGAACAAAGTGGACTTCAGTCCACAAAAGCTAATACTGAAATGAATGTGCTCTTCTATAAAGACTTACAAGACTCTTTGTTCTCCTGGTACCCAAGAAGCATGTTTTTTGAGGAAGAAGCTTAAGCAGTGTTTTCTGCTGACAAGTATGTTTACATATTCAGGCTATAATGGAAGAGTCCTCAACTCCATAAGTAGTCTGAAAGAATAACTTTGTGTGAATAGCCCAATTTCACCTTGTTTTTCCCCAAATATACTTTGATCAGTGCATGACCCAAGAAAAAGCTTTTGGCTCCTTTACAATAGCACTTGCAAGAAAAACAAGAGTAATCTTTCCTTAGCAAACAGTGCCTTTCACTAAAGCAAACTTTGATTATTCAGACAACAGGATCTTGTTTGCTTGATAGAAAGTTCAAGCAGCATCTGAAAGTCTTTTCTGGCAAGTCTTTTTCTGACTACCTTTTGAGTCACACTCAGGCTGCAATCCTATTCACATTTACCTGGGAGTAAGCCCCATTGGCTGTAATGGGACTTACGTCTGACATGCATAGGATTGGGCTGTCAGGTTGTTCAAGTCAATAGATCACAGATCTTCAGTACAAAATACAGTCTAAAATTAGTATAAAAAGATAAAGGTTTCCCTACAACCAAATGGTCTAGTCGTGACCAACTGTAGGGGGCAATGCTCATCTCCATTTCTAAGCCGAAGAGCTGGTATTTGTCCAGCTCCACAGGCTTCCATGGTCATGTGGCCAGCATGACTATACGCCGAGGCGCACAGAACACTGTTACCTTCCCACCGAAGTGGTATCTATTTATCAATTCACATTTTTACATGCTTTTGAACTGCTAGGTTGGCAGGAGCTGGGACAAGCAATGGAAGCTCATTATGTTGCACAGTCTCGAACTGCCAATCTTCCAGTCAACAAGCTCGCAACTCAGCAGTTTAAGCCGCTGCACCACCATGTCCCAAAAAATTAGTATACTGGATTAGAAATCCCAACCCATACTGTGCACATAGCAAACTGATGCCACATCAGAATGTTGCCTTGCAAATGGAAACCTCCTGGGAGAACATTCACTGTAATTTTCCAGAAATGCTTCTTGTACTACTCTGTTGCCAAACCACACAAAGTTCCACATACTAACTTAAATGTTCCCAACATTTGGACAAAATAGTCCAAGCAGACTATAATAGTCCAAGGAGACCAAGCAGACAGGGTTGGTGAGAGCTGGCGGAGGTGGAACAGGTTGGCAGGAAAGCAGAATGGGGCGGGGGAAGTTGGGGGTGGGCAGGCCTGAGGGTGGACTGACCTGGGGAGGGGGTGAAGGCAGGATCCCACACTTGGGCCAGATCCTAAATCCTGGCCACAGCCTGGTTGGTTACAAATCAGGCCACTTGCAGCTGCAGCAGCGATTTTGTTGATGCAGCTCTGAGTATCCCCATTCAGGCCACTGTGTGTTACCCAGAGGACGGGAATGTATTACCCTTGTCCTGGGTTGTGCCACAGCCAGTTCCAACCCCGGGCTTGATATGGGGCAGGACTTTCAGCCTGCCTGTTCCAGCTAGGGGTTAGGATTGCACTCTAAGTGAACAGTTCTCCTTTTTTATGACAGAAGGTTGGGGCTAGGAAGTCCACCCTTTCATGGAACAAATGGAAGAATGCCCCTGATGAATTGCTTGACAGCAGATGCTGGCACAACTGGATTCCAACTGTAGCACACTTGCACATGGTTAATCAGCCCTTCGCAGTTTCCATTTCCATAGGCAGCCAGACTGCCCCTTTGCCCAGGCTGAAGGACGCCCACTGAATTCTCATGTCATAAAAGCTGCCCCCGTCATTTCCAGATACATTTGAACGGTCTGGGGTGTTGTGTGACAATTATGGCTCAATATTTATTTCCCTCATTACACTTCTCCTGCCGTTCCTTCATGACAAAACTCCAGGCAGCATCCAGGCACTGACTGAACCCGGGCGTGATTGCTGCATCAGGTGTCTTCAGAATAGACTGCGTATGTAGTTAGTGGGAATCAATGGAAGTAAATCAGGGCCAAAAAAAGGGGGAGAGCCCCAATATGGGGCTCATCTCCTTATCTGTTGTTGCATGTGGCAGCAGTGTTGGGAACTGAGTGTTATCTGCAAGTGGGATCTGATTTAGCCAAGATAGATGCTGAGGGTCAATGCAACTTCTGCTATGGGATTGGCTTGGGAGTGGGAATCTCGTCTTTGGTAAGCATCAGTGGGGGGGGGGGAGGGGGCAGAGCCTGCTCAGTTGACAGAGGAGGACAGCAATGACAGTACTGAAGCTGCTTCCACCCCCACCCCATCTTCCCCTCATCAGAGCAGCGTTCTTTCTGATTGTTAATCATTCATTTTCTAATGAGGTTTTTAGCACATTTCCCCTCCTTTCCCTGGTAATTAGAAAAATCCTCTCTCAGTGCTGCTGGTGGGTTTTCCCTCCTCCCCTTGAAGGCCCCAGCAGGTTGGATTTTAAAACTAATCAAGGACTTGAATCTCTCGCACAAGTGTCAAGCCCCTTGTTTTCATTCCTGCTCTCGCTTTCCAGTCACCTAGAGAAGCTCATGCATCAAGTCACTGAGAAAGCCTCTTAATATTCTGCACCTCTCCCAGCCGCTCTGCCTGCTGCGACAGGTGGCTCCGTTTCACGGGAGGCCACCGGCAGGACGGATCAGAGGAGCTGGCGATTGTCATTCGCGTGAGCTGGTGGGGATCTCAAGTAAGGATGCTCGGCCTCTGAGAATGGGGGGGGGGGTGCTTCAAGTGTTCAGCTGCCTAGATGGCACTTTTTGAGGCCTACGCTCAGCTTCTCTGCCACCCAACCAGCTCCTTGGGTGACCTTGAGCTCAGGTGAATCAATACAGAAGAGATTCTCAAAGGAGACTCTGGCAGTAGAGGCCACTGTAGCCTGCTTGGCAGGCAATGCAGCCTAACCCTAAGCATGACTACTCAGAATTAAACCTTACTCTGGTCAATGGGATTTTCTCCCGTGCACAGGCGCAGTAGACTGCAGACTTAAAGGTGTGCACCAAGGGTGAGTGTATTCCTTTCAGGTGATGCGGCTGTAGCTGGCAACCTGTGTAAAGCTACCTCAAGAAGACTACTTGCCATTTGAAGTTTCAGTGAAACGTCAGAAGTTCAGGAGAGGTTCTTCTCAAAATGTGTACAATGAGTACACAAAATGTACTCAAAATGAGTACAATGTGATGGACCAGCTCAGTCTCTATGGGCATGCAGGAGTCAGACACATTTTGTGAGTATAACTGATTTCCCACACCTACACACAAGCCCCATATATATTTGTTCATTATAAAACGCATCCCCTCTATCATAGCAAAGAACTTTCAAGGCAACATTCAGACATTGAGCAAATGTAGTATAGACCTGCTTTGCTTCAATACAGTGGCTGCGTGATGTGCCCTTAGACCAGTGGTCAGGGAACAGGGGTAAATTACCCCAAATGGGGTAAAAATGAAATTCCTGGGGGTAATGGACAGATAGGAGTATGCCCCACCCCCTTTTCCCTCATCCTTCCTTCATGACCAACATTCTCTCTTCTGACCAATGGGAAGTTCCTCTCACGCTTGATGGATTTCCCTTGCTTCCAATAGGATATTAGAAGCGGCAAGGTACTTGGCCCCCAATAGGCAGCATTCCCCTCCCGTCCCAGGTGGCAAAAAAGGCCGTGGTTATCAATCCTGCTGCTGGTAGAGGGAGAAGGAAGCAACAGCAGAGAAAATGGTGGCCGTGGCTGCAACTGCGGCGGTGCCGGGTGATGGGGGAGCTGGTGAGGCCAAGCCTATTTCAGGCAGCGAGGCCAGCGCAGACCCACTCCCGGCTGGCACTCAGGCAGCCGTGGAGTCGGTGGTGCTTGATGCCAGGGTAGAGCCCCAACCAGCTCCAGGTGGAGAGGCCGAGGAGCTGCCGCCGTCACCGCCACCCAGGAGCCCGGCAGGGACACGAGATGTGCAGGCGTGGGGGGAGGCTCTGGGGGGAGGCTGAGGTGTGTGTGCATGTGCCCGCAGGCGCGCACATGTGTGTGTGTGTGTGTTGAGAGGACTTCTGTGGACGTGTCTCTTTGCTTGTGAGCAGCTAGGGCTGAGCAGCCTGGGTTTGCCTTGCCTTGCTGTCCCAAGGACTGGGGCAGGTGGGTGAGCGAGCGAGCGGGGGGAGGGCTGGGGTGCCTGCACCTGCATAGGGAGTCAGGGACAGAAAGCGAGGTGAGAGGCAATGAGGGAAGGCGAAGAGCAGAAAACAAAAACAAAATCAGAACTGCTGTTGCTGGCCTCTCTCTCTCTCTCTCTCTCTCTCTCTCTCTCTCTCTCTCTCTCTC